>VZRS01000683.1:41953-62500 GCA_013398055.1 Ifrita kowaldi
GCCCGCGGGCTGGGCAGGGCTGGGCTGCGCGGGGCCGGGTCTGCGGGGCCCGCCGGCCGCGGGACGCCTCGCTGCCCCCAGCCGGGCCTCCAGCCATGGAAATTCCCCCAGGAGAGTGTAACCCGTCAGACAGAAGTAGGCAAGAAGGGGAAAAAAGCCCCGGCAGGATGTGAAAGTGAGGCTTTCCCGCCTGGGCAGGGTGTGCAGCTGCAGCGCTGGCAGCGGTGCGGGGCACGCTGCATGGCGCAGCCGCTGGCTCCCGAGTTGGCCGCGGCGTTAGGGATCGCCCGCCACCAGTTGCGCCTCGGAGTGCGGAGCAGCACGTGGAGCGCCGCAGGCCCCCGCTGCCCTCCGGCCTTTCCGCGCTCCGCCGGGCCCTGCTGGCGCGGCCGACCTTGCTACCCCTGCCGCTGGCTGGTAACATGCAGATATATCCATTAAAAGGACTTCACAGCGGACACATAGAAGTACTCAAAGAACACGAAGAATAATAGAACAAGCTGTTTTTAAAAGTAGAACCGTAAAGTGCAAACTACTTCCTCTGCTACCATCTGCCAAGCAGTGTTACCTGGACTTTCTCCATATAGGAAACACATTTCTTTCCCATGGCACAGTCTGATGTGATCATCAGCCTCATGCCCTGTTCTTGCCCACGACATGGGGTACTGCAATTACTGCGTGCACATGTGCTGGTGTCCATAAGCTACATGCTTTGCCGTGTTTATGCTATCACAATATGTCACCTTTCTCGACTGAAGTGTGTCCAGGCTTAAAATGCATTTTCCTTAAAATTTACGAGCAGATTTTTTTATTATGGTTTAGTAAATATGCCAGATTTACTGGTATGTCTCATTACAGTGAGATATTTAGATATATTTTTTGGGAAACAAAAGTAGGAAGATAAAATATGCAACTTACAGACTATCAGCATCCTAGCATAAGAGAGTATAATTGATAGATATTTATTTTGATATCACACATGCTAAGGAATATGCTCAGGTATTAAAAGTTAACTTCTTAAAGTTTAGCCTTTCCCTGACATGCTTGCAAAACAACCAGGATAAAGTGTAAATACCTGACTAGGAGCCAGTTCTGTGGAAACTCCACACCCTTCATGGCTAACTTATTTCAGAAGTCATCAGTAATTTTGCACCACTGTACAGCTTTATTGTTGTCATTGCTGGTGCAGAAGTGTGAAAGGTGCATATGCTTTACTCTGAAAAATACTATAATAATAAAGTATTGTAGTAACCTGAGGTGTTCTTTGATGCAGCATAGTCTTTCTTTAAATATTTATAGGGGAAAATTGGAAAAAAAAAAAGATGTTTTTTGTAGGAAAGCAGCTGTGTAAAAAAAAATCCATTTGGGGCACACAAAGCTATTATTTTACTGTGTAATAATAATATTGGTCTCAATATCTACACTTTTCATCTGTGCAAACATTGCATAACTTTCCATAGTCCCCTCCTTGCTGTCCTGGGGGCAGAGTGATCAAGACATAAGGTAGAATGACTTACCTCAAACTCCCAAGTGAGTCAGTAGCAGAAGAAAGGTTATGACTCACTCTCAATATACAAGCTTGTGTTTTTCCCTCTGAAACTGGAAACACAGCAGAGAGCTGTGGGAGGAGCGATAATTTAGCCTGCCACACCCTGCTTCCAAAATATTTCATTGGATAATAAATGCCTATGAAGAGCTGATACCACCCAGGGTTGGTATTTTGGTGGGTTTTTTTAACCTTATCTATGAAACCCACATGGTAAACTCCATGACGTTCAGTTTATCTTCTTTAAAAAGATGATGGGATGAGCTCACCCTGACAAGGCTGAGTTGTAGAGTTAAAAGCAACTAAGTGAATTTACAGGATCTTCAGCAGACATTACATTGATGCAGTCAGAGGTAGTCCTAAACAAAATCAGATTAAGAAAAGGTAAGAGAATTCAATACACAAAAAGCACAATTCCCTGAAATAGTAAGTTAAAAATATTGTGCAATACACAACACATTACATACCAAAGGCTGTGATTGTAAAAAGATGGGTCCAGATGCGGTGCCTGTTAATGAGATACCACAGATAGGCAAAGCTCATTGGCATAAGCACTTCCTGATAGTACAACATACTTCTAACAAATACTCAGCAAATCTAAAATAAATGTTGTATGACTTTCCTGTAAAATACGTGTCATTCTGAAATATTATTGAAAATTCTTAGGAAGTGGGCAGTTCAGATACTAACACCAGCAGCCTTTCAAGTAGGCTACAAATTTGAGCTATACTGTATCTTACTATAGCAACTGAGTTATAGGCTGTTGCAGATATGTATTCCAATATAGTCTTCCATTGCTAAACCATGAAATTCAGGTCTGGTAGGCAATGAATGGCAGATTTTGGGATTGATATGAAGAGAAATTCAAAAGCCTTGTAAATAGAAAATAAATACAGTTTACAGGCAAGTTAAAATTTCACGAAAGAAGAAAAAAAACCACCAAAAAACCCCTTAACCAAAACAACCTAAAAAACCAAACAAAAAACCCAAAAACCCACAAAAACAAACAAATGAAAAAACCCAACAAACCCAAAAAACCACAAAACCACACCCCGCAAAAAAATCCATACACCACCATCACCATGAAAAAGCCCTCCAAGTTTCTTTTTCTATTAAAAAAGATTCTTTAAAACGCACTTCTATTAAAAGTGCACAAAATGTAGAATATAATCATATGTCTTCAGGACAAAATTGTTTATCACCATTTCCTAGGCTGAGCTCCTACACAAGCCATACAAAAGATATTACCTGCAGTCAAAATAGACTTGTCACTGAACAAAATAAAGTGTTCTAGAAAGATGCAAGTTTTTCTTTTTAAAGCAAACCCACATCATTCCAAAATTAACAGTTGCAGAGGTTGTTTACTCACATTATTAAAAACTGGAGCTGTATTTCTAGCTTGAATTTTCCAAGGCAAACTTTAGTGTTTGTGGGTTTTTGAATTTCCGATAGTTTGTGTTGGAGGAAGTTGTGGATAGCAGAGATGTCCATCTCAGAAATGCTGTAGGAAAATTGTGTGTAACTCTTGAAATTAAAAATATAGCCAATAGCTATTACTTAAGGATCAATTAAGGTCTAGGTACTCAAATTTTCCCCCATCCTAACACCACCCTTTCCTTCCCCAGGCTACTCTGTCAATGGATCAACTGATGCTGATTTCCTTCTGTCAGAAGGAACAGAGTAAACTGAAAACATTTTACTTCCCTCTTAACACCCTTAAATAGTTCTGAATTATGGACAATAATGTTATTGAATCTTTTTGTGATTGATTGCTTGTACCTTAATACCTGTGAGTTCAAGTTATTCTTCTGCTGTCTGACAACATGAACTTTGTGATACGTAATTCTAACAAATGTGTACTAATCTAAACTTCACCAGTCTTTTCAGTATTAGAATCCTGGCAGGATCTCTGTCCTAAATATTTTATAGTGCAGCAATGCTGAAATGGAAAGACAGTTACAGTTGAAAGGACTAAATAATAATAAACTAAATTTAGAGTTAAAACCAAATTATATTGCAAAATAACATAATTACAAGTGACACAGTTTTAGGGGTTTTATTTTTTTTTTTTTAATATAGATTAAAAGCAGAAATACCTACAATATATGTATAAAAGGACAGTAAAAGAGAATTCGAAGATCACTATCATGCTTGATTTGGAGTACTTTTGGTCTCTGGTGTTCACGACCTAGCTTGTACATTATCTCTCTGCAAAGCACCCTGAATAAAGCCATGTAAATTGTGAGGTGCCGGGGCAAAGCTGGTTGCAGCTTTGTAGATGAGGATTTGTACTTCATAAAACACAAAGTGCTATGCGATTGATGGTGCCTTAGACACCAGCTGGTCCTAACAGGGCAACCAACCCCTTTTAGACCAAGGAAATCCACCTCGAAAGAGCACTAACATAGAAACAAATAAACAATTGAATGTCTAAAATGAAATTAGAGACATGCCAATTTAACTCCTTCCATAACCATAACTGGAATAAAGATATGCATCGTTTTTTAGAGAAGCAACTTGTTCCACTAATGCTGTACCTGGGAGCAAGAGGGTTTTCTACCATAAACAATCCTTATCCAGGTTTGATGTTTTTCTCCCATGGGATGGAGTCCACAGTGGGAAGCAAGGGAATATGAGGCTTAATGCTTTCTGCTGGCTCAAGGTATTTTTCTCCATTTTGTTTTTCTGTTTATACTAAGTATAAAAAATATAGTAGTATGAGAAAGTTTGTTTCTGTAAAACATTGTCTAACACAGGTGGTAAAGATTTCAGTAAAATTGATAAATTATTAAGTAAAACAAAGAAGATTCTCTGTGATTAATTATTTCTGATGTAACTCTAATGAAGTTCAAGGTGTTGCATGAAGATGAATTCAGCTCAACAAGCTTTGTCCTGCTTAGGGCAAAGCACATCACATGGCCTGGCTTATGGTAGTTTCAGCTATTCCTTAGCAAGCTCAAGCAAGTAGCTCACTCAAGCAGGTAATAGATCTTGTGAAAAATAACAGATCATATATTGAGGCATGCAAAATGACATTTTTTCACAACAAAATGTCAACTAGTCATTCATTACCTTCCTACAAATAAGTCAAGAAGTGTTCAGTATACAATTACAGCTGTGCTGGATTGCAACAGTTAATTAATTTGCATATATTCCTTCAGTTATTCAGCTTTTCACTTTACAGTTAATATTGCACCTGCATTAATAAAAAAAATTCAGGACATCAGAAGAAACTTAAAATTCAGCAAAAATTAATTTTTCAAATTCTGCACTGATTTTTAAGGCATTGAAGATTATTTGGAACTTGTCTTGACATAAAAGATCATCTCAGCAAAGGCAAGTGATGGACAACAGTATCTTTTGAGTTAACTGGCCAGGAATTTTAAGGGAATATTGATTTAAAAGTGTAGCTAGCTTAACACAGAATATTGCAATAGGAGTTATATAGAGATTTAGTAAATTTATAATCACTTAATGAATTTATCTGAAACATTTAGTCCTAATAATCCTAGATGCTGTGTTTATAACATACAAAAAAAAATAAACAAAATATTTCTGATGCTTTTCAGGTTAATGAGGCTCCTTATGCTTTTGCAGCCCTAGAAGTGTCTGAATCTGGCAATATTCTACATTAGTATTTCATGCACATTCCTTACTATTGTGAGTATTCATGAAATTTACATTACCTTTTCTCAGCAGTATCAAACTAATCGCCAATATCAAATGATGTTTAAAAAAATATCTTATCTAGAATTCTACAAAACCAAAAATATTTCCATGTGAAAAGAATATCTAATCAATCTGTTCCCAAAAATTTTAAAACTGAAAATACTAAACCAAATATGTTTTACAAATAGAATAAATAATGCAGTGGAACAGAAGACTATATGTTATATTGCTGTGTGAGATCACAGTAACACATCCTGAGATCTATAAAAATTTAGTTAATTTTGTACATCTTTAATAAGAGTTCATAATATGGAGTACAGATGCTCGTTTTGAGCTGCAAGAGAGTACCACTGTGAATGAACATTAAAAATATTGTGCATTCTATCTTATATTTTCATAATATAGAATGCTCTTACTTACATATTGTGTACTTACATACTCCTCATACATATTCAGGGCATATATTGTAACAGCTCCTTTGGAATCACTAACGTGTAAGCTGTGAATGTGTATTAACAGCCAAATGCATTTGCATATTATGAGTCCATAATACTGAATGCACAACCAAATCGTTGACAAAAAGTCATTGCTATACATAGAAACAGAATTTATTTTCTCATGCTTTTCACTCACAACTGTGCTGTCTTGCACAGTCATTTCTCACCCATATCTTAACAACTGAAAAAAGAAAAAAAATACCAGTACCACAACAATTCTGGGAATTACAGTTTTCTTGAAGTAAAATGTTTTGTGAAGGTTTTTGCTCTGTATCATAATCAATATTTCCTTTAATTGCCTGAATATATATGCTCCTGGTTTTTCATTTTGGTATCCATATAAATGACTGGACTAAAGTCTTAGCATCAGGTGCTCATTCAGATAGTATATGTAAAATTCAGATCATAAGAAAAACAAACACAAATATCAACCTCAGTCAGTTCCACTAGTATTTTTAACCATCATGATTTTGTTTATTTGTATATTTGCCTAAAATAATGGGGGGTTTTTGCAGCCAGGAACATGCAATTCCCTAGATTGAGCAGAAGTATATTTACGAAATAATATTACACAACATAATTACAAAATTTAATTTGGATCAAAAAGTTATTGTTTGTCTAGGTTGACAGATGAGCATTGTGGCAACCCATGCAAGTAAGGATGGAAAAAGACACCCTTTTACTTTTCTAAGACAGCGAATGAAGGAAAATTGTCTTCTGCCTCCATTTCATTCTTAGAAAAATGGAAGTTATGCAAATCTTAGGTCCAGGTCTGATCTAATTCTGTGACTATGCTGCTAGGATGGGGATTTTCCCCAGGAAGAAAAAGAAAAGCTAAAGACCAATTGATTTTGCCCAGTTCCCTTCCTCATCCCATAGAGTATCTGGAATAACTGGAAAGACACAAGAAGAAATTACCTATACCATTTCAAGGACTGCATAGTCGTCACACTGACAATTAGTTTTAGAATAATTTCAGGTCAATTATTTTAATAAGCAATACTGAAAGTTACTTTATAGTTCTGATATCACAACAGAGATATTAACTCCAAGAAGCATTCGGTTATGCTTTCTGGCAATTAGTGGCAATTCTAAACTACCTTCCGTGCAAGAACCAAATATTTACAGAAGACTATAATAATACCTCAGCTAAAATACTGATAAAATCAGAAAACACAAATTAGATTTAAAGTGAATCCCATATAGCTGGTATTTTTGGATCCCATCTATGGACATGCAGTCCTGCCCAGTGAATGATGGCACAATGATATTGTTCATTAATATGTGTAATATCTGCCACATATCACTGAGAGAGAAAGAATGTATGTATGTATGTTTGTATGTAGACATAAAATCCCTGGAATTTTAGTGTTTTGCCTTTAAAAGAAGTTATTACATTTAAGTTTACTGTAGAAGCCTATTACAGTGTAAAAATTCCTTTATTTCCCTTTTACTTTTGCTGTGGTTTGTTTCAGACATTTTAAAGTATTAATGAAAATGCTGTACAAGTCATAGAGTGTAATTTTATTTAACATTGTTTTATATTTATAAGATCTATAAACAGGCTCCTGTAAACTTATAAAATCAGTTATTTTGAGGTCAGAGCTATGGGGTTTTTTCTTTTATTATTGTAAATAAAATAAGATAGTTTGTACTCAGTTGTATTATACTTCTAACATACTAGCTGCTCTCTCAGAGAATGTTTCAAGATATAAATGCCATCAGACTAAATTACCTTGATAATCAGTGATCAACATAAGCAAGTGAAATATTTTTCTGTAGTTTTCCAAAGTGAGCTTTATATTTTGTCAATAATTTTTTTGAATTTTTGACTTAATACAATTTAGTATAATTAAAGTAAAATTCTGATAACCATGAACTACAGCCAAGGAAAATTTAAGCAATAGTGGCACGGGTGCTTTCACTGTCAAATCTCTGGTGTTCCAGTCCTGGATCTCTGACCAGTTCCCTATTTTTTCTGCCCAATTTTGTTATGAAAGTAATATATATATATATATTTTTAAAACTTTTGGTTTTTTTTAAAGTCAGATTTGATTATATAATAGTGTTAACCAATCCTGACCTGATCCAATGCTCTCCAGTAGTTAGTTAAGCTTTCAAGCACTTTTACTCTGGTCTTCAAGGAGATTTGACACCTGGATTTTAGAATAAAAGGTACATTTTTAATCAGTTTACACGATAAATATAATTAAGGAGTAAATCAAGTGAGTAGCATAAATGCTGGTGCCATTCTCTCTCATGATTTTGTCACTTGCAGTGGTGACAGGAGATTCCTGTCCACTCCACTTTTCCTCACCTCAGCATCTGTCTGTTCTGAAACTAGGAGTGGGAATGCTCCTGCTATGATCATCCCACACTGTCAGGCCAAAACAATAAATACTTCTCATCAGAATTGTAAATTTCTTCTTCAAATTGCCATTTGTGAGTAATGCTGAAGAGAATTATACAAAATTTAGAAAAGGGCTATTGAAGTGCTCTCTCAAAATGCCATATTATTAACAAGGTCCTATATGCTTGAAGAAAAAACCAAATTATACACCCGGAAATTTATGTGGAGGAGTACTCAAGGCATATAGTCAATATGTATCTCTTTCTGCCTGCCATTGTATATGGGATAAATTATGCTAGGGATTTAAAAAAAATTAAATAATTTGTTACAATGGGAAAAATATGAAGTTAATCTTCAGAAACATAGAAGTTATCAGCCATTTAATTTTCTTGTTATAAAACTGTAGTTGGAAAAGACAAAACATGAGGGTAAGCAGAAACACTAAAAATGCTGGTTTTCCACTTTTAATACCAAAAAATAACTTTCTTTTATGGCATCCAAAGCTTCTTCTATGTGATAACATCACATATTAAGTTCTCCTCCTGTATGAGATTTGTTATTGAATGAGAACTGATGAATAGCACCAAGGTGTCATGACACAGGAGAACAGTCTAATACTTCTTAAAATAAAGCAGAAGGTATTTTGTCTGTTTCTCAATGTAAATGGTTGAACTTGGGAACAATAGAGTGACTTAGGCCTCACATTGTTGAAAAAAAATCAGATTCTAGACCCATGGATACAGCAATTTGAAAACTACTACAGTAATTTCCTCTATAGTTTGCAGAGAAATACACGATTTGGGAATTTGTTAAAACAAAGTGAAGAAAATACACAGCAGATTTCTGTACATACCCATTAATGTTTGTGTAAGTATCTATCTAGACACCCATAGTTAACTACACTCACAGTGTGCATGCATCAAGGATATGCTACACTAGACCATGAGATTATACATTTATCCTCATTTGTGATGGTGGATGCCTAGAATTCACGAATGGAAAAAGATATGTTATAAAGTATTTAATCCTAATCAATATTTATTAAAGGAGACAAAGTAACAGTAGCGCAAACCTACAGTACTTTACTAAAAAACCCAGCAAGTTGGACTTCTTATCATGCAATAATTAATGAAGTTTTATGATTTATTTTAACCCTGAAGTGTGTTTTTTGTAAAACTCTAATTATATTAATGTACGAAAAGAAATACCATTGTCACTTAGTTTCATTAAGCATGACAGGTAACAGTTTCAAAGACAAATGCTGAAACTTGTGGAAATTGCAAGTCCAGGTTGAAGTGACGATCTGGTATCAATGGGATGGAATTGTGCTTCTCACTGCATTAATCGATACTAAAATTTATTTTAATGTGTGAAGGATGTTTAGTTTCATTAATTTATTCATAGATTCTTTCTACCTAAGTCTTTCTGTCTTTGGATTTCTGTCTTTCATTTTAAAATATTCTGTCTGTTTATAAATCCACAGCCAATCTCATAAAATATTACTGTCGGAAAAGAATCAGTCTTCTGCATACCATGTGCAGTTTGTGATATTGATCATATAACTTAGTCAATTAAAGGAGACATGGCTCTGTTAAAACTGGAAAAGTTTTACCATTGTCACCTGTGCTATACTTTGTGCAAAATCAGAAGATTTACGTTTGTTCAGTTCAGTTCTCACACGTCTTCGCAAACCACAGGCTACACCTGCAATCCCCTAGCATAACCTAGATTTTTAATTTCCAGTTGTGAATACATAAACTACTGAACCAAGTCAGCATTATATTTAGCTTAGCAGAGCCTGTATCGTAGGTCACAGATCTGAAGTCTTGAGCTGGAACTGAGAGGATCCTGCCATAAAATATTTTCATTACAGCTTTATGGTTCAAAACATAAACACGCACACACTCCATGCTGTTGTCCATAGATGGGGTTTGCTTATGTTGTGCTTTGTAATAGCCCATGTAGTGGAATTTTAGTACTTTGGGATAAGTGAGCAGTTAAAAACTTTAATTTCCAATGCAGTTAATGAGCAGTGGTAAGTTGTGTGTAGAGTAGACTTTTATGGACAGCTATCAGAAAGAATGCTTACAGCACCTGAACAGAATAGAATGAACAAATATTTGGACTATTTGTTTTAAGTGTGGATAAATAATGTATAGATGGTAATTGATATGTAAATTTAAATTTCAGAAATGACAAGAATGAAATCATTTAATCAATCTCTTTCATAGTACTATAATGTCAATACAGGAAGGGTATCTATAGCAAGCCATTAGCTCTGTGTTGGGATACAAGGGCCTTTCCAAGTAAAAATATAGTTAGTACTAAGTATCAGACAGTACTGAAATCTACCCCTGTCAACAGGTCTAAGCTTGCTAGGGGCAAGACATAACGTAAACATTTGCATGTTGAATGTAAATGACTATGAACTTGTTGGTATCTTTCTCTGCTAACACCTATTTCTGCTCTCTGCAGGCTGTGTAAGCTGTAGGTTATGGACTGGCAACTTATATTGCTCTTTACATCTCCTGTACATCTGGCTCATTATTCTGCTAACCTGCCAAAATTCACATATAAGTGGGTACTGTCTCTTAAATTTATTAATCCGGTATGATTAAGAGACAGTGTTCATGGTGGAGGAATATATGGGGCAATTTATGGCTTTTGAGAGTGATTAAATGCTGAAATGGAGCTGAGGCGTTTGATAATCACAACAGCTGTTTATTGTTGGAATATTCCAGCCACATGACGGTTTTCCCATCAGCCAGTAAGAGAAGCACATTTAACAAACAACATTAAAAAGACAGATTTTTCTGGGTAAATGAAGGTTTGAGAGCCCCAGCTCGTCTCCCATGAAGGGTAGGCATAGGTAAAATTTGTACAGAATTCAGGAGTATGTTTCTCCCTAAGAGCAGGGCTAATGACAAATAATTGCCCAAGGGAGTTACCTGCATAGAAACTGAGGGCTGAGACTGAGGTGTGAACATAAGTGATTTGAGTTAGGATTTATGAATCATTTTCATATTACCACTGTAAAAGGGTTACAATTATCATCTGCCAGGCTGGCCTTTTAGCACATGTTGGAAACAAGTCCAGAGTGGCAGCAATTGCCCAGTCTCATGGGAACAAGCCTGTTTCATTTATATCCCCAAAAATATCAATAAAGTAAGGATCGACACCTTAGGAAGAGGCCACTACAGAATTAGAAGGGAGGCTCTAGTGGAAAAATGTCCTAAGAGTTTGGAGAGGAAGTTGAAGCTGAGTTTGAGGGATTTTTTTTTTTTAGTTAGTTAATGTTGTGAGTTATAACTAAAAGGCCAATGCAAGGATATTAGTTCATATTTATTTAGACAGTGAATACCAAGAAACTCAAAACATTCCCACACAGTAGCCTACTATGTACAAAACAGCCATGTTTGGTTAATGTGGAGGTTTTTACAAAGAAGGCATTACTGGTACTCAGGTCAAAAGGAGGTAATGTCTTGTGCAGCTGAACTACTAAACCCAGGAATGCTAGTCTGTAATCTGGTGATTTCCATCAGTCTAAGGCTGTATAAAATTCAACCCTCCTAGTTTAATGGAAATGAAGAAGGAAAGTGGGAGACACTGAAGAGTTGGGTGGGCAGGTTTGAAGAGTATCTCTAAGCAGGAAGCAGGTAGCTTAGCTTCCACTGTCAAGCTTGACTATTAGTCAGAATAGAAACATAGCATGTTTGTCCTTTCCATTGACCATTACGGAAAAAAGAATAGAAGGCCTCATTTACCCCAACAGTTCTCTGTCTTCAGCTTTCTGATATTCTCATTTCAAATGATTCGCAGAGATAACAGAGGAAGTCTGAATTGGTGAACATACTTAATAGTGTTTTTTAAACAACATCCTGGCAAGGACAGGAGATGGCCTAAGACTGCACAGTAAAATACATGAGTACTTTTATTTACAGTTGCTAGTTGTCTGATTTCAGTGTCTAGTTTCTTCTCCCTAGATAATTTCAGAAGGAGGAGAAGAAGGAGGGAGGAAGACTGAGGAACACAGCATTCCAGAAGGTACTGATTTTCACTCGTCTTTGCTCATAGATTTTTCACTCCTCTTTGCTCTATAATCCCCATTACTCACATGGTCTCATGTGGTGAGAGGGTACATTTGAGGAACTGCCATGTTAAATCACTCTGGAGATTCTCCTAGAGCAGCCTGTCTCAGAGAGCAGGCAACACCAGTGATTTCAGAGAAAGGTACAAGAAAAATTCCTCAGTAAAAGTTTGGAATAATCCCTTCACATCTACATGTAATGAGATATCATACTAATTTGCAAAGAGTTGCTTTTCTTTACCTTAAACATCAGACTTGGTCCATACAAGAGACCATCCGTACACATAAACGGTTTATACAGTTCAATCATAACATTCTGCTTTGCACGAAGAAATGTATAACATTTCACTCTAATGTGATGAGGGATTCCATTTTTGTTCTCTAAAAGTCACTCAAACCTCAAAGTGAACATGATCTCAGTGCATAAAAAATCTGAGTCCCAGCTGCATTTCTTTAAACATAGTTTCTTCTGCATCTTTTTTTTTTTCTTTTTTAACACAGGAAACCTCAACTCTTCTAAAATCTACCACAAACTTTCGCTGCATCTGTAAGCAAAACACTCAATCTTTGCATGTCTCCTTTTAATTACCTCTAAAATAAGAATGGCAGTATTTGCTTCCCAGGAAGGTTATATTCGCCTGGGATGCAGGGATGCCATGTACCAGTGAATTCCAAGCAGTTATTATTTGTCAAAACTCTCAAGACAAGAATTTGCAAAATCAGTGAACACACCTGTAAATAATCTTCAGCAGGACCATGTCAGGGGTCTCCATTAGGAGGCACGATTACCAGATTTTTAGTCTCCTGACGATCAGTGTTCTGGCTTGGCCATTCTCACCTGTGGTATTATTGACAGAGAAGGCTTTACCCACCTTTGCTTTCTCAGGCAGTCAGAAAGAATGTGATGACAAAATCAGAGCTACCACCAAGATAGCAGGGTAGTTATCTCTGAAAGCATACTGGGCCACGGTTTCGGAACAATCCCACAACATGATTTAGAAGTTGACGGGCTTCTTGTTAAAGACATAACAAATCAGCTTGTTCATTCTTGGGATGATAATGCCATTTCAGTGAAGTACAGCTGAGTTCCTTTTACATTTTCTGTGTGCAGCAAAAAACTCCATAACAATACTGTTGAGCCTTCTGAAATGAATATCTCTTGAAGCAATAAATCTCTTAAAGAAAAAAAAAGGGTTTCTGAGCACCTGGGCTATGTGTTTAAGGATTTGAACTTTCTTAATGCCTAAAATCTGGGGAAAAAGTCCAGAAAGGACACCCAATTAGAAGGATATTGACTCATCCTGACAAAGAGGTGGGGGGAGGGAGAAAGGGAGGAAGGAGAGAAGAGATCAAGGCTCAGAACAAAAGGCCTATTCATTTATAACAGCTTGGCTGTGGAACCATTCCAGCATGCTTAAAAATACTTTATCCATTAGTTGGGAGCTCTTTCTAAATGACAACTTGCTGCCCACATCTGACCACAACCAGCTCTCTTTTCACACTGAACGTAGTAAGGTTCACGTTGTCAAAAGCAGCTTGCCACCTCTTCTGGACGTTGTAAGGAGGTGAGGCAGAGTAAAGCAAGGTGCCCTGTGAGAAACAAAAATCCCTGACCTCCAGTATATAGCGAGGAGAAGAACAATGCCGTTCAGTTCCTCCCAGACTATTTTAAAAAAAGAGAACAAGTGAATATAGCATTTAACTAGAGCTGTCCTCACACAAAAAACAGGAAGAGCATTTTAGGTCAATCAAGTTATTAAAAATAAGATAATTTAAAGCCTCAGTATATGAGCTCAACAATAGTCCTTTGCAATTTTATATGAAGCTCTTTATGCTGAGCTCTGATCACACACCTGAATAAAATCATCAAACATATTTCACCAATGTTCTTACATATTAGCCAAGAGATATACATTTTTAATTACAAATACTAAATACTTGTTGAACAGCAGGATTTTTTAAATCAAATTATTCTCTCCTAGGAACACTTCCTCCTCAGTTATAAAGCAGTATAGCTGGAACTATTAATATTTTATGCTGGGGACTGTGGATACGACTTCATACAAAAGCTTTTCTTTATCTGAAATGTGACTGTTGCTTTAAAATTGGTATTCCTATCTTTTCCCAGTATTTTGTTGCATATGCTTTCAGAGTGCAGTTTGAGGAAAATGAATGTCTGGTTTAATGTGTGTTTATTTCTCTTGACACATACGTTGCGTTCTTATGTTAGTTTGCATTGAGACTCTGGAGAAGATTCTGGGAGAATACTATGCAGTTGATCTTCTCATCAAAGTATCAGCTTTTCTAAACGTGTCATTCAGCTACAGCAAAAAGTACTCTATATTACAATATATGCTATCTGATTCACCTTCTTACAAGAATCATCTTTGTAACCTTCTCTCATGTGGATATTCTTAATAACAGCAGCTTCATGTAAATGCAAAAAGACTACATCTGTATCTACATCATCTGTTTAAAGTAAAAAACGGGGAAAAATACTTAGGTTCTTATAACAAAGTATTCAATAATTTATATTTGGGGTTTAGATTTTTGATATAGAACAACAAGGTTTGTGAGAATTCCTTGCTTTCTTTTCTTTGTTTAGTTGATTACTTTCAAGCTAGCATGTGGAAGCGGTGGTGAAAGTTGGCATTGTAAATAAATATTCATATGTGTCCAGTTAGTTACTCCTGAACATGGTTGTAGTGTAAAGAACTAAATGAGTGTACGATAGCTGTCTTTTTAGTTTCCTGAGACAAGACAGCTCTTAACCTAGGTTTGCAGGTACCTTGAAATATTTATGAGCAATACAGTATGGATTCTAAAATACATTTCCTTTAATGAGTACTGGCGTGTTTTAACCCACCTCTGCAGAAGGCCTAAGAAAAATGGCAGGGCAAGATCAAGCATTTGTTTACATCTCACGTCCAACAAAACATTTTACTTTGTCTGGCCTTTAGGTGAATGTAAAACTCCATAATGCTGTAAACCACAAGCCAAATAGAAAAGAGACACCACAGGTCACACTATCCAAAATGAAGAAAAAAAGTCTGGTTATAGTTTCATCATGAGAAGTGCTATCTACATTTTATGTGCAATGCTGGGCTTGTAAATGTTTCTAATTTAATTGGGCAATGTATCCAGATGCTAATAGCTCATTTTATTTTCTAGACTACATCAAAGAGCAAGATGACCTCTATGCAATAGCAGGAATGAAAAGACTTCCTGAATTCTGGGCCCAGATGCAAGGTAATTTCAGAAGCCTTCCTATCACTGCCTGTCTCCTGTCTTCTGACGAGTTGGCTGGTTGGGGTTTTTTATTTAAGAGCAACATTTACTTACTGCATAGGAATGCTCTGACGATTAATTCATTTGCACGCTATGTGAAATATGGAATGTGCTAGGAAACAGATTTCAGTTATGGAAGTTGGGGTGCTGCTATCAAGCTGTGCGGGAGAAGCTACCTGGTGGTGTCTGTCGACTTTAAGGTTCTTGCTCTGTCACTGCTCAGAAAACACATCAGAGCAAAAGGAAAGGGTCTCAGGGACAGCCTCCGCTTTCCAATCCCCAGCAGGAAATGCCTTGTGGCCCTCTGCCAGAGAGCACCTGTGCAGACTGCTTCCACGTCCCTACAGCAGGTGAGGTGTTGAGCCTTGCATAAAGTTCTCATTCCCACCTGGGCTTCTCTGTCAAAAGTACTTTTAGCTGAGGTTGGATCTTGATGTATATGCACAGATGTTAATCAGACAAATAGGACCCTCAAGCAAAACAGGATGATCAGCTTGTCTATATGGGTGTAGCTCATGTATCATGTTCCACTTTATTATTGAATTCTAATTTGTGGGGCTAGCAGGCTCCTTAAAACAAAGAAACACTAAGAAGTCCCTGCCTCATCAAACATAAGCAGTCTTAAGCCAGATCTTAGTACCAAAAAACCTGATTATTAATAGCAATATTACAGTAATACCTCAAAACCAAACTGTCACTATTTTTTTTGTCTACAGTAACAATGTCCTGTTCTCCATTCATAGCATGAAACTTGAGGTACATTTGCATATGTTAATAAATTAAATAAACTTTTCTAGAAATAAAACTATACCAAATACAACATGAAGCAGATTTAAGCACTTATTAATCCTGTTTATACAAATATATAAGGAAATCAATGGTTCTTTTAAAGAAATATATAAAATAAGGAGAGAACATAATAGACCACTCATTTCTGTATCAAGTAAGACCAAGTCCAAAGTACCTCATTATGTTTTCTCTAACATTAGCCTGGAGAAGATGCCTCTGCAAAAACAATTATATTTCATAGAATCATAGAATGTTAAGAGGTTGGAATGGACCTTAAAATCATCTAGTCCCAACCCTGACTGCCATGGGCAGGAACACCTCCCACTAGCCCAGGTTACTCAAGGCCTTATCCAACTGGGCTTTGAGAATTACCAGGGCTGGGGCACACACCACCTCCCTGGGCAGCCTCTTCCAGCGTCTCACCACCTCACATTAAAGAATTTCTTCCTAATATCTAACCTAAATTAGAGGACTGGGAAATTACCAACCACATGAATTTCAATACGGGAAAGTGCTGGATTCTGCACCTGGGATGGGGCAACCCTGGATGCATGGACAGACTGGGGAATGAGTTGCTGGAAAGCAGCACCGCAGAAAGGGACCTGGGGGTCCTGGTCGAGGAAAAGTTGGATTTGAGTCAGCAGTGCCCTGGCAGCCAGGAGGGCAAAGCTTGTTCTGGGGGGCATCAGGCACAGCATTCCCAGCTGGGCAAGGGAGGGGATTGTCCCGCTCTGCTCTGCACTGGGGCAGCCTCACGTTGGATATTTTGTGGACTTCAGGGCACCACAGTGTAAGAAAGATATAAAGCTGTTAGAGAGCATCCAAAGGAGGGCAATGAGGATGGTGAAGGGCCTTGAGGGGAAGCTATATGAGGAGCAGCTGAGGGCACTTGGTCTGTTCAGCCTGGAGAAGAGGAGACTGAGGGGGGACCTCATTGCACCTCATTGCAGTTACAACCTCCTTGTAAGAGGAAGAGGAGGGGCAGACACTGATCTCTTCTCTGAGGTGACCAGTGACAGGACCCAAGGGAATGGCCTGAAGTTGTAACAGGGGAGATTTAGGCTGGATATGAGATAAAGTTTCTTCACACAGAGAGTGGATGGGCACTTCCCCAGGGAAATGGTCACAGCACCAAGCCTGATGGAATTCAAGATACATTTGGGCAATACACTCAGGCACTTGGTGTGACTCTTGGGGGTGGTCCTGTGCTGGGCTGAGAGTTGGACCCAATAATCCTTTTGGGTATCTTCCAACTCAGCTTGCTTTGTGATTCTGTGATTCTGTGATTTGTACCCATCATTCCTTGTTCTATCACTAAAGTTTCTGATAAAGCGTATTCCCTGTTTTCCCTGTAGGCCCCCTTCAGATACTGGAAGGTTGCTATGAGGTGTGCATACAAACTTCTCCAGGCTGAACAGTCCCAACTTTCTCAGCCTGTCTTCATAGGAAAATGCTCCAGTCCTCTTATTAGCCTCGTGGCCCTCCTCTGGACTTGCTCCAACAGTTCCGTGTTCTTATGTTGGGGACACTAGAACTGTATGCAGTACTCCAGGGGGGTTGTCACAAGAGCAGAGTAAAGCAGGAGAATCACCTCTGATCTGCCAGCCATGCTTCTTTTAAAGCTGCCCAGGATTTGGTTGGCTTGCTGTGCTGCAACTACACACTGCCAGCTCATGTTGATTTTTTCATCAACCATCACCCCCAAGTCTTCCTCAGCAGGCTGTGGAGAATGTTATTAAGTTATATTTCCTAAGTCTACTCTACCAGGGCACACATATTTGCAGTTCATAATTAGCTGAACTTGGTAGTTGTTATTCTGTAGCTTTTCTGAGTAGCTGATTCTTCCAATTATTTTTCAAGCCTGTATCAACTTTTAATATGACAAATGTCCTGTATTAACTTAATTACGTGAAGAGGATTTTTTTGTTGTTTCAAACCTGGAAAAGGTTTGAAAAAAAAGCCTTTCTCTCCGGAAAAGACAGTACACAATCAAAGACTAGTATGACTCAGTGCACATCAGCTCCAGCCAGTGGCAGTGGGACAATGTCCCGTGCACATTGCTGAGCTGAGGACCATTGTCAGCATCAGTTTTCAATTCTCTGGCCCGGGGATGAACAGGAGATTGCTCCCAGAGCAACCACTTGGATATTGCCTCACATGACAACACATTCAGCTCTTTCCCAGAACTCCACTTGTTTTTGACACCTTTCTCTGATCTATATTGTCTTGCCACACTGTACTGGGGCACTCAGGTCACTGTGGTGGTGAAGAGCAGTGGCAGGCAGAGGCCCTGTACAGAGCTGCTTGCTGACGTGGTGGGTTGTGCATGGTGCAGAAAATATGGCTGCTAAAGAGAAATAAAGAACAGCATGTTAGGGCTGCAACTATTGCATTGAGCCTTTCATAAGCCCAGCCAACCTGCAGTCCAGATGTCAAGATGATCCTAGAAGAATCTGTATGTGGTCTCTGACCCCCACATATGGGACAATGAATAACCCCCCCAGATTAAACTCTGTGAAAAAGCCCAAAATATTAAACCAAATATAGTAAGCAACATAGACTGTAAAGAGAAATTTTGATTACACTGACAAAACTAATGTTACATGGGTCAGAGATGGCCATTGACTTTTACTCAGAAAGGTTAAATAAAACTAAGGGGTGCTGCAGTATGATTAGTACCTGACAAGGTGCTAAATTTTACTCACCTTATAGGTAAGCCAGAATTTGGACACAGACTTTTGGCTGATGTGATAGCATTCAATGCTCACTGCTACAGTGTCACTCCGTATTTAGGAGGACTGCCAAAGAAAAGTTTAGAATTTGGTCAGTCATGGAGGGTGTTTAACATTAACATTGGTTTACAATTTGAAGAATCCCAGCCAGGTCTGCAACAGTGGACTCTCAATGACTCATCCTTGTGGCTGTTACCTGCATCATTTGTAGTCTCAATCAGCTGTTAATGCTTCTCCTGTAAGATTATAAAATAATTGCAAATAGCTCAGATTAGGAGGTGTAAATGTCACTTAAAGCTGATTTCTGTTTCATGTTCTATCCAGCATTCTCTGTAGGCAGCAGATGAGGATCTACAGAAAAACAGGATCCTAGAAACAAACAACAATAACAAGACCTAATCAGAGTGTAATAATCTTTTGAATTGCACTTATGTTAGAAGGTAATCACTGATATTCACACGACGCTGAATAAGTAGCTTTTCATATGGACTTCATAGTTACAGAAAGAAAATAAAGAATTTGATTTCCTAAAGAGCATCAGGAACAAAATATGAAGAAAACACTGGCTTTCAGGAGAGCTGTATTTTCTCAGTTATGGCATAAGATTCTGTGCATGCTTAAGCAAATGTTGTGTCCATTCTTTACAAATGCTGTGCTTGAAAACATTTTTCAGTTGCAATATTGCAGCAGTGGGGTGTTCACTGGGTCAACAGTACAGAGACAAGCCTATGTGAAAACAGGCATCTAGGTAACTTAGCTGGTGGAAACTTCTGTTAGACAGTATGAGCAACACCCAGATTAGATGGCAGATGAGGGATTGACATTATAGGTTTCATGACAAAGGGTCCTGACAGACACCACCAACGTAAGGAGTTGCCACCCTGTCTCTCTTGTTCCAGTGCTATGCACAGGAGAGCTGCTATTGCCACAGCCTCCATATGTGAGCATTGAGAGGGCTTTCAACACAGACATGCAGTTAGACACCTAGATCTGGGGGTATTACAGTATTGCCCTACAGTGTCTCACCTCTTGTGTTTTTAAAATACAGTAATAATACCTACTTCACCAGTGAGTGCAAAAATAAACTTCCAGTTTATGTGAGGTACTTGAAGAAAGGGCATTGTTGAGAAAGAATTACTTTTTTGTTTATTTATCAAATGCAAGAAAGATGTCATTCACTATTAAGATTTCTTCACAAAATTGAGATGCTTGAATAAAGTTAGACAGTAATAGTAGAAAATTCAACCCTTATTCCGGATAAAGAAGATTAGCATTTTTCACAATATAAATACAGAAAGAAAATAAGATTTCAAACCTCTGCTTTATTTTTATACACATACACTAAAACAAGAAATCTACATTACACAGATGCACAGGCATAATGCACATGTCCCAGCCACTTGGAAGCTTTTTATCTGCTTTAAAAAAAAAAAAAAAAAAAAAAAGTGTCTGCAACATGATACTGAATGTATACATTTTGTACGGGTTTCTTTCTTTTTTTGCACAGGTTTATTTCTTTTTTTGATTAAGATAAAAAAAAATGTGCTTTGGGGTCTAAAATGTAGCAATTAAATGTCTGAAAGGAAAAA
>VZRS01000684.1:0-28597 GCA_013398055.1 Ifrita kowaldi
TGTTCCGGGCGGCGGCGGCGGCGGCACCTCCTCGGCGCCGCGCCCGGTGCATGGCGGTGGTGCGGAGCATGGGCCCCGAGCGCGTATGTCCCCGGGAGCCCGGGCCGCCGGAGGGCCCTGACGGCGCGGCGGGGTGGAGCGGCGATGAGGAGGAGGAGGAGGAGGAAGAGGAGGAAGGCGGCGGGTACTTGTATCAGCCGCTGAGCCAGGAACCGGAGCAGGCCCTCGGCGACGCGGGCCCCGGCCTGCAGGAGCGGCTGCAGGTACCGCCCAGCGCCTCCCGCCGGGCTGGGGCTGGGGGCACCCGCGGCCCCGACCCCCGCTGCCCGCCTTTCTCCGCAGATGCTGAGGCTGCACCTGCCCGACGCGCCGGTGGACAGCGAGGAGGAGAATGAGGAGGAGGCAGCGGAAGGCGCCGCGGCTCAGAGCAGCCACAGCTCCATCCCTATGGATGCAGGTAACCGCGTCTCCGGCAGCACCCTCCCGGGGCTCTGCCGCGGTCTCACGGCCTCTCTGTTCCCAGAGCATGTGGAGCTGGTGAAGAGGACGATGGCCAGCGTGAAGCTGCCCACTCTGGGCATCCCTGCCTGGGCCAGCCAGATCTCGGAGGAGCAGTGGAAGGACGTGGTGCAGCGCACGCTGCAGGCCCGGCAGAGCCTCGGCGGCCCCCGGCCTCAGTGGAATTGAGGGCTGAGCTGCGGCACAGGGACTGCAAACCCCAGCCCTCCCTCCACCCTGGAAGCGCCCACTGCCTCCGAGCCAGGTGCTGACAGGACTTGCCAGTATCAACCTTCCAGTTTGTCCCACTGACATTGTCTTGATTTTCCTTCCCACTCCTTTTCCTTGGTTCTAGCTGGTGCATAAGTCAATGTGATAACCTTGTGTTGGCTTCCTCTACCGCTGAGGAGGTAGACTGGTTTCCATGCCTGTGTGCATGTGGGGCGATGGGGCTTGGCTGGCTTTGCCCAGATTCCCTCAGGACAAACACTGGACTTGTCCCCATGCTGACAGCACCAGAGAAGTCACTCTGCAGGCTAAGGCCCCTCCTCTCAGGATAGGGTCTGTGTGTTGGAATACAAGAGGTGGAGCAAGATGTGTCATTCCAAGAGATTGGTTTTATTTAGTTCTGTACATACAGGGACATCTGTACAAAATCCAACACTTTCATACTATGTAATGCTCTACTGAAAATAAAGTACACCATATGTACATATGAACTGTAAGCAGCTTAATACTTGTGTCCAGGGTGTGAATGCAGTAGTTTTGCTTTTTCCCTTGGGAGGAGCAAGCCAGGTGGAGTGGAAGAGGCAGCTCCAGTTCTGTCCATTTGGCTGACGTGGGGAAAGGTGTAGGCAGAAATGAGCAGCACTAATGCTAGAAACCAAGTACTGAGCAAGGGGCAGCTGTAGCGTGGCAGATGCAGGTCTGCCTATGAGCAGTACATGTGGTGAGAGGGTGAGCACACTCCCCCCTGTCTCACATGGTCCCCTTCTGAGGTGTCCAGGACACTGGAATGAATAGGCAGCAAACAAAGGATGATGTGAAGGTACTAAGCCTAAGTTCCCTGACCCAAAACAAGACACAAAAAGCTATGAGAACATCAAAGCTGTACAGCACATAATCATGATGTGTTACAATCCTGCCCCTGCACATAGCACAACCCCAGCAGCATTCCTCTGGCCAGGGTCAGGGGCTGCCAGCAGAGATGGATCATCTGCAGGACAGTGCCAGCCTCTGCACACCACAAGATTCTGTTCCCTCCGCAGGCAGAGCAGCCCACAGCAGCAAAAGGCAGCCACTGCCCAGCAGCAGGCAGGCTCAAGTGAGGGCACACCATGCTGCAGCAATGTAAAAATGAGGTCTTGGCTTACAGCGCAATGCTAAGCAGCCGGTTGGAGAGCCTGTACTGAAACAGGAAGGAGCCTCCTGCCCAGCCCGAGCCTGGCAGCCCTCTTTCCGCTGTGCTGCTCTGGCACCATCGGCACCACCCGGTGCATGTCCACATGCTGTGCCAGGTGTGAGGTAATTTATTGGCAGCTGATCATGAGCTCAGACTAATGTTCAAAATAAGCAATAACCTCCCTGAGGTGTTTCTGAAGTCTCCTGACGAACTGGCCCGTTGTGTGAGGCAGAGGGGAGGTGGGGTCCTGCGTGACCGGGGGGGATCTCACACATGTGCTCGCCAGCTCCTCCCAAGAGATGGTGGCATTCCTGGTGAGGGCTGAGCCGGGAGAGAGCTACATGGGGCAGGGATGCAGGATACACAGGTCAAAACAGCCTCTTTGGGGTTGGAGGAAAGACGTGCTGCACACCAGCAGAAAGATTAGAGGGGGTGATCCTCTGACCTGGGAATGGTTTACTGGTGAGGACAAGCAGATACAGCACAACCTTCTACAACATCCCATGCTGCTGCAAAGCAATGTCAGGCTAGCATCAACCCCGTAAGCTCCCTGCGCTACTGCAAACCCACTTCAGCTTATGTGTCAAGAAAGCAGGTGCAGCAGGTAAGAAGCAAGGACTCCCTTCCCTATGACAAACCAGCCTCTGCGGTGGCACCTTGGCCTGGCACTAAATGTGCACCACAAACAGTGGGGGTGAAAGCTGGATCACAATAGCACCCAAGTGCTGTGCAAGCTATCAGCAAGTGTCTCTAAATGCTAAGTTAGCACGAGTCCCTGATGCACCATGTGATAACTAACGAGGGCCTCGGGCCACAGCGGGTGCCAATGCCACAGGAGAGGTGGACTTTGCTCAGAGCACCCACGGAAGCAATTCAGCAGTAGTGCTTAGCCATTGATAATAATGAGGAGACAACTGAACACTCAGCCACGCCCCACGAGGTGTATCCATTGCTTCCGCTAGCTTGCAGAAATGACTAGCAGCACAAGCTTCCTAGAAACCCTGGCCCTGAAGAGCTAAGGATGGGATACAGAGACAAAGGGAGAGCTGCAGGAGTATTTTAATTGAGCAGGTAGAGGAAGAAAGTAGAAGTCAGTGGCTGACATCTGCTACAAAGCGGGAAGTTAATTCTGGGCCCACAATTAACCCGAGACATCGGGAAGGAGACGAGTCAGCACGGACCAACACAAACAGCAGAAGGAATTCACTTTCTCACAAGAGAGCTTCTAAGGATGCTCTAAAGGGAGGACTGCAATAGTATGTAGTGCTTGCACCCAGCTTTACTGGGGGTGGCAAAGCACTGAACCCCCACTCCACTGACAGGGGAACAGAACAAGGGGCTTGTAGTAAAAGAAAAGTGAAAGTAAACATTTCCTCCGCTGTACATAAGACCCTTCAGCTGTGGAGCTGCACCCCAAGGCAGGGTGGAGAGGCAGCAGAGCCTTCACGAACTGCTTCTGCCCCAAGCTCAGCCTGGCCTCTGACCATGGCAGGGCTCAGCTGCACAGGCAGCACAGGGGCAGGTGTGGCGGAGATGGGCACTTGGAGTTTGGAGCAGCACACCGAGCCACGCGTGGCAGTCTCTGCCCAACGCAGAGCCTGAGCAAGGCTCTGGATTCCTGGCAGAGTAAGAATCAGGTGGCAGCTCACAGTGAAGTGAGTCCTGCCTGGACTGATACAAGCAGAGGTGAGGCGGGCTCCCTTCCTGCCTGCACAGCCAAGGCAGAAAAGCAGGAGGATGGAGAAAAAGCAGGAGGACACGACAGTGGTGAGATACAAGTTATAACATAAAACCAGATCTACCCTGGAGGTATGCAGATGGAGTGGAGGACAGGCACAGCTCACCATGTTCATTCCTTACTTATACATGAGAACCAAGTGCATTTCCATGACCCCTGGAGGAAAGGGATGGGGCAGAGCTTCCTGGGCCAGCTCCTGAGCCCGTCAGAGAGCCTCCTGGCTTGAGGTGAGAAACTCTTCTGCTCTCTTGTGGGCCTCCAAGGCTTTTATAGTGTAGACGTCCTGTGGAAGCTCAGATTTCCGGCGCAGCAAAACTTTGTCCTTCTTAATGTCTTTCAGCATCTACAAACAAATCAAAGGAGTCAGGAATCAGTAGCAAACCCCTCCATGCCTTCAGCTTCTGACTCCAGCTGCTCTAGGATATGCTGGGTGGCACTGCAGCATGCTCCAGAACAGGCTGAGAGCCAAACACAGACCAAAAGGACACAAGAAAGTCCCACTGGCAATTTTTCCAGAGTGAGAAGGTTAGATAAACTCCACTCTTCAGAGTACAAGTTGATCTCTTAATGATCAGGGATGAGAGTAGTGGCATTTACCTTCAGAACCTTTGGAAAGAGCCATTTCTGGTATGCTGATGGCCTGGCTGGACTGGGAGCAACTGTGAAAGGACTGGAGTCACCTACGCACCTGCACAGCCTCCGTCTCCACCGTTTTCTTCAGTAGCTGTATGTCCTCTGCAGTCGGGGTCTCCGTTTCCATACAGCACACAGAAGGCAAGGGTAGAGGTGCATAATACATGGGGTACTGCAGACAACACAGACAGCTGCAGAGTCAGCACTCCATCCAACACCAAGCATGCTGACACAGCATGGCACAGTTCTTACAGCTGCCCTCTCTGGCCCCCACAAACGCGGCAGTAGGGACACAGGCCGGGAAGGAGTATCCTCTCCTCCCCTGTGCCCTCTGACTCACAGCATGCTGCATGTGCAGCTGCAGTTGAGAGCGTGGTCCATAAACACATACATGCTCTCTGTAAGGCAGTACTTAGAGGTCAGTTCTACAGAGGGACAGGCTGATAAAACACTGCCAACATTCCCGGGACACTGTTTTTTTGGGAGAGACAGACCACTGCTGCAGCAGTGTCTAAGGACTGAGATTAAGTGCTAAAGCCTACTCTTGTGGGCTGAGGAAGCAGGTCAAGACCCTCAGCATATTCTTGCCTCACTCATCCTAGGTCCTGTAGTCACTCACCTGGGGGTTCAGTCGAGCCAGCTCCTCTATTTTCTGCCACATTTCTTCTCGTTCCTTCATCCTGAACCTTCCCCTGCAGAGAGAGAGAGCAAGAGCAAGTGTGAGCTGCTGGGGAAAGCGCAGCTTTCATTCACAGGATGACAAAAGCAAGAGACAGCAGAAAAGCGCAGGCAAGGGGAAGAGCTGCCCTGTCATTCAGAGACCCCTAATTCTATCTAATTCTAAATCTACAGGTGAGATGAGGCAAGAAGAGGGGACACACTGCAACTAGCAGAGGGTAGGCAGGCATGCTCCTTGCTCACCTCAGAGCACAGGGTGGCCAACAGTGGGCTGCACAGGTACTTTTGCTCTGGCTTTGTGCTGCCAGTAGAGCAGAGTGTCTGGTTTCTGGGGTAAAGCCATGACACCAGTCTGGATTTCAAACACACATTCTCCTGGCGCCCCACGGATGCAGAGGGACAAACTGTCATTTCCAATAGAGCTGGGGTTCCGCTGCCCACTGTTCCTTCTCTCTCTAACCATAACACACCAGAGAGCTGCCCAAACACCCCAGGCACAGCTCTTGAACTTGGCACAGATTTTGGCACACATTTGAAGTGACTGTTCAGCAGGGCCATTTATAAAGCCCAGGACAGTGAATGTTCCTTGCAAACAGAGGTGAGCATCCACCATCCCTTGTTATTCTCTTTTACATTTTGAACATCTGCAGTAAAATCTCTGCTTCATTTCTATTATTTTAACTACATGACTTTCATCCCAGCTACTGATCTCTCTAGTGCCCTATCTATCCATGTTAAGGAAGTTCTTATACTCTGTAATCACATCACACTCTTGAAAGTCATGTAGGCCAAGAATCAGAATGAAGCTGCCAAGGTTTCAAGCAGCAGATTACTCCACCAGAAAACACAGGGTCACAAAAAAACCTCCAACAAACCAACCCCAAAATGCCCCAAATGAATAACCTATTCAGGACAAGACACTATCTGCCCCAACTTTCTCACTGATTTTCTAAATGGTTCTGATAAACCAAACAGTTCCAAGATGTCTGGGGAGATAAGAAAGGTGCAGTCAGTCCATTGGCACTGAACAGCAGAGACAGCCTTGCCACATGTCCCTGCACAGTCTGTCCCTCATGACCACCCCGGCTGTGGCTGCACAGCTGGGGGTGCAGCAGTCACAGGCCTGAGCTGGCATGTCACTTGTAGGCATGCTAACTAATTAAAAATGAGGCTAAGCCATAATCAAGCCTCTCAACATCTGGCTGCAGCCTAACAGTGAACCTACAAGCTCTCTCCTTTTCCCCATTTCCTATTTGCTGAGTTTGTTTGCACATACAATCCTTCCCACACATGCTGTTTTCTAGCTCACAGCACAAGGTTTTCTGAAGCCTAATTAGGCACAGAGGCACTAGACAAAAAAAAAATCATCTTAACATGAGCAGAAAACTGCAGCACTACCCATCCTTTTATTGAACAGCTCTGAGCTGTTTTGCTGAGCTTTTTCAGAACAATTCTCCATCAGTCACACACCAGTGCTGGGAAGAGTCACCTTCAGCAGGTCAGCAGCTAAACAGGGAGAGAAAGCTCCTGATGGAAACACTAGCCAGATCTTGTAGGAAATGTGCTGTCACTGTGACTTAAAATATATGTGAAGATATTTGTGGGCTTCACAAACGCCCTAGAATGGGAGAAAAAAAGAAATCTTGCTTGCTCCCATTTTAGATCCTAAAAAAACCTTAATTTCTCCACAAGCAGGTTACCCATCTGAAGTTCTTATTCATGTATCAACTTATTACTTATTATCAAGTTATTTACTCCGATTTCACAGAACAACAGAATGTACCCCAGAGTTCCCCATTCCCAGTAAGGATTAGCTCTGCTCTCCCCATCAGCAGCCCTGGCTCATCCAGGAATGAGGAGCACTATTTTATGTCACTAAGTCAGCAGAAAACAGACCCAAAAAAGGGAAAAAAAAAAAAAAAAAAAAAAAAGGAAGTTTCCTTCTAGCTTACTGGACTGACTCAGCTCACCAAGGCAAGCCATAGAAGCACCAAAATCAGCACAAGGCAGCAGAAAAAGTGGAGTTCTTTCCTCTTTACAGCATCATGGCACAGGTACTTGCTGAGCTCAGATTTTATCCCCACCATTCGCTCTTTGAAATTGCAGGAATTATTCCATCTTTATCACTGGAAAATTGAAAGCATCCTGTGGCATGAAAGATGCATTATGCCCACTGCAGCAAAACTCTTCAGAAAAGTCTTCCTGAAGCAATAGGATTCTACTGACATCACTACAACATTTATGAACTGGCAAATATTTCCAAGGCAGAGCAAAGCTGAGTATCCTCTACATGGCAATCTGTTTCCTCATGACTCAGCAAACTCAGTCACTCTTTTCTAGGCTACTTGCTTCAGGAGGACTGAAAGGGTTTTTATCAGGGCACACCTCATCCCTACCCATAGCTATGGCTAAGGAATCCTACTTTTTGACAGAATTACTTACCACCTTTCCGTTTCCCCTCTGCCTATTGGCATCTACCATCTGTTACTGTACCCCAAGGAGACTTTAGGATGAGCTCGAGTTACTTGGCAAAAACCTCTTACTCACTTCTGCTTCTCTGCCTTGTATTGCTGTGTGCAGTCATCAAAAAGCTTTTGGTTCATCTCCATGAACAGCTTCAGTGCATTGTAGATCAGCCCATGAATTGTCCTGCAAAGGAATGAGGAAAGGAGAACAAGTCATGGTGGGCAGGTTCTTAGACCCGAGTTGGCAGCAGCAGCACAGACAAGAGGTGACAGCAGCAGCAACTCATTCTACAGTGATGTGACAAAAGATTCTCACACAATCCCAGCTCTTACCAAGGCAAAACCCCCTCCACAAACAGAGCAGGAACTATACAACAGGGAGAAAGAGATGGAGAAGAAAGAGAAGACCCTGGGACAGGTCTGCTGTGGTCAGATTAATGAGTGCAAAAATATGCATTCATGTGTTCATTTCTTGTAGATAGAAGTGGAAAAGAAGGACGCTAGGGGCCTGTTCAGGGCTGTTTTCAAAGGGGCTTTAGTGCCTCCCACTGTTCACACCACATATACACAATGACTTTTTTGGGCGGCCAGTATTTGGTCATGAGCTTTATTGCTGAGCTGCCCAAAACACAGACAGGCAGCAGCTCCAAAGAGATGGAAACCAGCACACAGAATACCCCAGAAGAAAAGTCGACTCTGTGCCAGTGATTTATGGACATGTTGCACTGAGTGTGAGCTCCCTATGGGACAAAGAATCTCCTAGGGAATAAAAACAAGTGTTGAAGCTGTCTCTGAAATACCTGACCCACAGGCAAAGGATGAGACTCAGCAGATTAAGCTCTGTGTCTCTACCAGCCCTACAAATGGAATATGGAAGAGAGATGCAACCCTGCTGGACTTAAGCAGGCTGTCTGACCAAGTAGATGAACTATGGGAAGGAAGAGGAGAATCTGAGGTACTCACCCTGCCCTGAGAAGATGTGGCTATTGCTAAAACAAAGACAAGCAGAAACAAGAGGAAAACCCTTTCAGGACTTCTTCTGTGATACAACTGGGAAGCAGACCAGAAAAGACTGAAACAGCAGAATCACGAATCTTGGCTGCTGCAAGGACACAGAACTGGTGAAGGGTTTCAGACAAGAACATAAAGTCCTTTTCTGAGCTCTGGACTTGTCCAGCCTCCCTAGAATTAATTTTTAGCTAATTCATTAAAGGAAGTGTGTTCAATTAAATTAATTAAACTTGAATTAGCCAGGTAAGGAATTAAACGAAGTAGTCAGAAGGAAGGAAGTTGATAAGAGAACCATGAAACAGAGTAGTATCTAGGAATCAGACACAGGGGACAATATTTGACATGGACAGCTGCCCAGTTAGTTCTGCTTTCTCTGTTTTTCCTGTACTCAAGGAGTTGGGCACTGCATTAGCCAAGTTCTCTGGTCACAGAGAACATAAGGGTGGGACATTAGTTAACAAGGAGCCAGAAGTCAGATGGAAAACCTACTGCACAATTCTGAGAGACTGGCACCATTAGTGAGGGGCAGGTATCAAACTCTGTGTACACTCAATGGCCCCAAGGCTGGCAAATGCAGGTGCCCCAACCCTTGCAGAAGCAAGCCACTCTGGTCTGCTGTGGCCCTTTTCCACGCTGTGGAGAGATGGCTGGGGGTAAAATTAGAGGACACTGAGATGTTACATTCACCTCCAAACAGAAACAGTAACAGTACAGGAATTATAGGGTAAAATGCAGCTGCTTCTCCCTGGATGGAACGCTGTTGGTGTGCTCAAAGCCTGCTCCAGGATGGTTCCCCACACACACAGCCTGCAGCCAGAGCCCCTGCTGAGGGGGATGGAAGGGAGGGTGGGGCAGAGGGGAAACACCACGGCCAAGTTCCGTTGAAGTCCTGGCAGGGAGGGGAACTCGATGGCGCTTTGCAGCTGATAAACTGCACAGGGCCTGTCAGCCAAGGGAGATAGGAGGAGTCTGGTGGCTGAGCCAAGAACTGTGGCGAAATCACCCTCCTCGGATGAATTTGGTTCATTATAACACAATTGTATTAATACACATTCCCTTCCCAAAGCCAGCCACCCTAGGGTACGACCACCCCTCACGGGGCACGTGCTCTGTAGTTTATTGACTACACCTCTGAGAGCAAATCGAGAGAACGTTACACCAATCAATAATAAAGGCATGTATGACTAAGAGTCACTCAAGCTCCACCTAAACATAAAGAAATAATATAAAAGTAAGCTGAGAATAGGGGTAAGTTAGGGAAGACTCCATCCTAGCTACTGGGATCAGTCAACAGGCTGAACTCATCTTCTTCCCCCATGGTTAAGAACCACTCTGTGCACACTGGATACTTTTACTGGGAATTAGAGCTTCTCTGTGAATTGCTCTGAATACATTTTTGCAGTCAGATACTATGACTGGCAGTCCTCGAACCTTAACCTGTCACAATTTTCTGTCAATAAGGAGCGTTATTCCATGAACTGTCAGTGTGAGTCCTTCCCAAGCATTGGCAGTCACCAGCAGCAGGGAACATAAATAAAACTGAAGACCTGCTGAGCGGTGTCTCTTATGCCATTGGCATATTCCCCTGAATAAGTCAGTTGAACTGACCCAGGAGGACTGCTCAGTGAAGGGTCCCCCTAATGGGACACTGGCAGACTGGTTGGGCACGAGGGTCTTGGTTTTCCTGGGGTGCTGAGAGACAAATCAAACTCTGAGGGCTGAGGAAATCTCCCTTTTCCATGATCCACCCTGGTACCACCACCAACCCCCCTGTCTCAGCAGCTGGTGCCACCAAGCACCACGCATTGTTGCACTGCAACAGCGTGCCTCAAGATTGCCAGTGGGTCAAACAATCCAGCAAGTGTCAGAGCGTGGGGGAAGACCTACTTGTTCCAGTGACTCTTGGAGTTCTTGTAGAGTGCTGGAAACATGATCGGGAGGATTTTGGCTGCATTATCGCTGATCAGGCTCATGATATATTCATTGTTCCAATAGTACAGCGCTCGCTCTGCCACCTGCAGCGGGAGAGAAAGCCATCCTTAAGAGGCTCCTTCCAGTAACACCTGTGGTGCACAGGAAAGCCACCACTCAGCCAAGGAGCCCACATGCTTCCCCACAGCACAGGGCTGACCTTCATGAACTTCTATGAGGCCATTCATCCCTCCTGCCCAGCCTTCTTTGCCTTAGCCTCTGCCAGGCACTTCTCACTTTTCTGAGAAAAACCTCATGTTCTTGAATAGACAAGCCTACTGTCAATATACAGATGACTCCAACACCCTTTACACAGCACTTAAGGACAGTAATGTCATCTGCTCCAGGTCCCAGTTCAGATTAGCTCCAAGCCTTCTTCAGTTCCTCAGACTGTCCTCTCTAAAGTTCCATTCCTCCCTGGCTTTCCCACAACAGAGTCTCTCAGAGCTTTGAAGCATGCTTCAGTCACCAGTCCTACAATTCAAGCCCTTGATTTAGTAAGGGTGAAAATATGGAAAATCTTGGGGCAGCCATCCTGCTCTGACAAGACAAACAAGTCGAACAAGTTTCCACACAGTGACAGACAATGCAGACTAATTTCTGCATTTAGTGCTGGCTTGAGAATGGCTTAAAAACCTAGGAAAAGAGACATCCAGACTCAGTTTTATATTTCAGATAGTGCAGAACTTACTGTATCCCCTTAACATATTGTTCCACACAAGTAAATGAAATTAAACCTGCTTTGCGTTCACTTACCTAGCTTTTGGTTTTCAAGATCTGGTTAAGCCTTCTTCTGCTAGATTAACACACAATGCACTCAGAGGAAACTCATTCCCACCAAGGTGCTCAGACTCACCAAGAAGTCAATTCCTAATTTTGCTCTTCAGACAAGCTGTAGACTGTTCAGCCTGACCATATGGGACACCTTTGGAATTAATTTTCTTAGGCTGTAAAGTGTTTGCAGCTTCTCCAGGTTTCTCAGTATTGTTCTTCAGAGTTTGGCAGCAGATGAGGGCTGCTATCAAGTACAGGATGTCTCTCCTCCAGCCTTTACCCTACTTTATTCAAGCTCCTTAGTTCCCTCTGGTAGTTCCCTCCACACCCAAAGGTCACATTAGTCCTTTGGTTCCCATCACCACACCAGTAATCCATGTCCAGCTGGTTTCCATCACGCTCCCCTAGTCCTTTAAAGGAAACTGATTTTTCACATACATGTGTGACCTAGACTGACCTTATTTTTGGCTTGTAAACACAGGACTTTGTACCTCTCTATACTAAAAGATGGACTGAAGCCAGCCTGTCTCACTGTGCAGTCACTCTCCCTTGGGAAATGGCTCTGTCACTTCTTCTTTAACGCTCCACCTATACCTGGGTCAACCATGTGTTTCACCAGCAAGTTGTCTTCTTCCTGGGCACTCTGAAACAGTGAAGCAAGAACACCTGCTAGGAGCTACCAGCAGGTCCTACCACCCTGTACACTTTAAGACTACCATCCACAGAGATTGTATTAACCAGCTACTACAACCAGTTTCCCTTCAGTGAAAACAAGGAAGAAGCAGACTCCGGCACTTCTCCAGTATACCTCACTCTTTACTACTTATGCCAGAATAAAACAAAGCACCTTCCCTGCACAGTCTCTTTGGCTGGCCTCCCTCTAATACTGCAGAGTGCTCGGTTTTACTTCAACAGGGTGACCCTGGATGGATCTCCTCTGTCCTTGCTAGCCAAAACAGGAGGTGGCAGAGCACCTGTGCTCCATCCCCAGCCTGCTGGAATACCCAGTGCTGAATAGCACAAAGCAGCAGGAGAGGCTGCGCTGATCCGCTCTGTCTTCTCTTTGGATGAGCTCCCGCTGTGGTTGTGGTGAGGATTCTCACTGCTTCCCACCACATGTCACCCCAATACTCACCCTGGTCACACTTCCACGTGCCAAATACAAGCCCAAAAACTGTGGTGTTACCCTCGCATGCCAAGTGGATCATAAGTCAATGCTCTATCCCCTCCCTGAGCTGCAACTTACCTGGAAGTGTGGGCTGGAAACACATTTGGCCAACTGCCTGAACAAGGGTTCCATTACTTTCACAAACTCTGATGGCTCAATCACATCCAGGATCTCCTCCAGCTCATTTAAAAACATCACCTCTTTGGGACTGTGAGTTTTCGGCCAGAACTTCAGCAAGCCCACAATCACCTGAGTGGGAAGGGTACAGAGACAGTGTTAGAGGCTCAAAGTTAACACCAGCTGCAAAATAAATTTTTAAGACAAAAGCCCAAACTCTGCCAAGTGACACTCATGGCAGCAGCTCTACCTAGGCTGCTACGATTTCATATTACAAGCACAAAGCTTAGAATCACTTTTTATCCCCAAACACAGCTTAACACGGAAGGGTGAAACTGAAGTGGACAGCAGCTGGCAGACAGTGCAAAGTAACCATGGAAGATCAACTAATAAAATTGGAAATGCCATGGAGAAGGTCTCTGAAGAGTCATTATTCAAAACACTACAGAGCTTCAAAACTGGGGAGCACCGAATAAATAATGCAATGGATGGGTTTGGGACAAAGAAAGGAAATATTACTTTACACAGAAGTAACTGGATTATGGAACTCATTCTTGCAAGACTTTGTGGAGACTCGAAGTCCAAACAGACTCCAGAATGGAGCAGACAAGTTTATGGAGTTTACATCAAATAGTTATAATTAAATATGACAATGCAGATGCAACTTCTGGCTGAGTAAAACTCTTGCTTACAAGATTAGGGAAGGGCTATATCTCACTAGATTTTATTTATTAATTTTTAATACTGCTTCCTGTCCTACCCATCTGCTTCTAGACATTGTAAAAGCAGGATTCAAGATGCTGCAGACCTTCACTCTGTTGGAAGAAGAAATGTTTACTCTGTGGACACTAGAGTCACACACAGCTGGCCATAGGAGCTGCCCTTTCAAACCTCTGTATTTCAGCTACCTGGTCCTAAAGCCAGCACCTGAGAGGAAGTTCAGAGCAGCAGAGGGACAGTCGTGGGCAATGCAACAGCAGGATTAGAGAGATCTGAGCATTATGCTTCTGCCAACTCAAGGCTTGAGAAGTCAGCAGTTCATTATCCCCAATGTTTGTCATTACTCCTGCCTACCACTCAGGCAAGAGCTAGCTTCAGTGACTCAGAAGTAATTTCACCTACAACTAAGGTGGTGTGAGGTGTGTGGAGTCTGTGTTTGCTAATACTGAGCACATCTGAGGCCTTGCTCACCTGGCAGTCTTTCAGACTGCTGTTAAGGCAAGAGCTACCATGTCAAGCCTTGCTGAGCAAGCTCCTCGGAGGCCCATTTGAGGCAAGTGTGGACCCAGGGAGTAATCTGGCCTCCTTCCAGCACTGCTGGAACATAACATGTCCCAGTGCATTCAGACTCTTGCTGATGCAGGAACCCTGTAATTCTTCCAGACTTCAGCAACACCAGTCATCTTGGGGGTCTATTCAAAACCTTCACAAGCAAGGTGCTCCAACAGAACACAAGGTGTGGCAATATGGCCTTGGCATGTCTGACTGAGACACAACACCCACTGAAGGTAATGAAACTGGGTCATTCCACTGCTTTCTACAAGCACCAAACCAGACCTGGGTCTGTAATCCAGGGGACACTAAACCGTTATCCAGGAAACAGTGACTAGCTACAGAGCTTTATTATCTGAATAAGACAATGCAAAGTGAATCCTGGAAATATTGACAGATTTCTATTTTTCTCTTCTCCCTCACCCTAGGAGGTGCTTTGGCAGGAGGCTGTCGGACTGGATGTCAGCCACAGGAAGTACTCAGCATGATCAGGAAGCTACTTTACACGGCTTGTTTCAGAGCAGGCTTTTGGGAACAAAGGAAATGAAGGACCCATGTTTAAAGGAAAAACTAGGAGGTCTGCTTCAGCACTGCTGATGTCAGAGCTGTGGAGCCAGAAAGCTGATAACAGCTGACCAGCTTCTCCCCAGCACAGGCAGGCTCACCACGAGCAGACACATTTCAGCCGGAGAACAGAACGACCTCAGCCAGCATTACTCATTAAAACACTCACACTTTTGGTGCTCCCTGCTACAGTGACAGAAGTATGTGTTCTCTGCCCATCTGCTGTTTTGAGCCTGTGAAGCTCAGCTCTGTAGAAGACATTTCCTGGCCTGCAGTGGGTGGAGAAACACTTGTCTCCTTCTTGCACCCTCTGCCAAGCTGGCATTTAGCCTGGTTAACACCGCAGGTCCGTGTAGCCAGTAACTGGAATATGTGAGGTCTCCATCTACTTTGCTCACATCTCAGAATCTGCTGTTCCCCAGCACTATATCCTGAAGGCAAATGTGTCTACAATGTGACTTATCTCTATGAAGGTAGCAAACTGATGCTAAAGCTGGAAGGAGAATACTTTCATGAAGGAACAGTGGCATGCCCAAGAAGACCCTGTGTCCCAGGTTCCTAACCTCATCCCTACAATTCTGCAGCCAACTCCAGCAGTCTGGAGGGGACTCTTACTATTTCAAGGCCCCCACAAGCTCTGGTTCCACCAGATGGTCATGTATTTTGTCTCTGCAGCACCTCTCATTAGCCAGAAGCTCTGCCCTGGAAGAACAGCTTGGTATCCTGTTCCTTCTGCTACACCAAGATCTGAAGCACAAAGGAAGACTACAGCCCACCTTCCTGAAGCTTTCAGGAGAGCATGCTAAAGGCTTGCACATGAGCAGTACAGCCCCTTCTGTCCACAGGAAGCCAAGCAAACCCAGCAAACAATACCACTGACTCCCAGCCTCTTTACAGCAAGGGTGAAAAAAAGGCTATTCTAAGGAAGCTGTGAAGCTTTTTGGGACTTGACTGTCACACAGAAGTGAAGCAAGATTACTCACTGGCTCTGTCAAGCTGCTGTCTTTCTCCAAGAACTGTACAACACAGTAGGCCAGCTGTAGGAAAAACACATGGCAAGATTAGAGCTTCCTCAAGTGTACCTGAGATTAAAGTGCCCCACCCCCTAGACTGGAAGTAAAACCATGCCCATTATGTTGCAGCTCTAAACAAATCCAGTTTTCTGGTGGCAAGTGAAGGCTTTAAGACCAAGCAGGCAGGGCCTGAGCTCAGGACATTTGTGCAATTTAAAGGATTAAAGGTGATCTTCAGTCATCCAGAGCAGTCCACAGCCAATACATTCAGATGCAAACACAGCTGCACACAATGGGGAGGAACAAACCTGACTGACACAAAGCCCTGCCCGACAGAAGCAGGGCTGAGAGAACAGACGTCTCTACTTAGCACCCACATTTTTTCACTTCCTATCCCAAGTTCTGATCTTCTCAATTCTTCTGTTATGTACTTAAAATTGGAAGAAATTAATCTCTAAACCAATCTAGCAGACTAGCACACCAACTTCTCCACATATCTCAGCGGTGACTAACAGCTGATACACCACATGCACAGGCTGATGACTGCAGCTAGGAAATTTACCTCTCTGGTTTCAGCAGGCCCCCAATATTTCACAAGCTTCCAGCACAGAAAGACAAAGCAAGCCACAGCATTAAGACAGTGGGAAATGTCAGGATACCCTCCTATCATCCAGTGGCACAGGCCCAGACACCAGAAGAATGGGACAACCACTACAGTATGGGACTAGTGCAGAGCCCAGAACATCTCCCAGCAAGAACTTTGTACAATGCAGTAATGGGGCATGGTTAATAGCTACAAACAATTATCTTATAAACTAATATAAATATATGGAGCTCATAATAGCTATAAGCTTTTGCAAAATCCCAATCTGCCCTGGGAGCTTGAAGCACTTCTCACCTGTGGATGGTACACACTGAGAGACTTCACTTTGTGCAGTGGTAACAAGACTCTGATGAGAAACATCTTGTGCTCTTCCTTCAGAGGCAAAGCAAATCCATTGATTATGCTGAGAAGAAACAAGAATCTTGTTAAAATTTTTACCCAGGAGAAATACAGTGTCCCTCACCTCACAACACACACTAGCTCTCACCAGCCCCTTGAGGAAGCATCCACCGAAAGCGTGGTTGCTGCAGCCCAGCCTGCACAACGTGCTCAGCAAGAGTGTTCTTGGCAGGCATCACAGGGAAAAGCCTCTGATGGAGTCTGGACTCTGCTCTGTCCTGTGCCAGGCTGAGCCCACACACACTTAGGCAGAACCTCTGGGGAAGGCCAGCACTGAAGCAGCTCAGTGCTAGAGTATTTTGCTTTACAGAACAGGAGGATGGTGGAATAACAAGGCCACAAACAGAAGGGAAGCTGAAACCCTGGAGAAGGCTGCCCATTGCTAAGGCTTCCCAGAGCTGTGAGGAGCTCTTCTCTTTTAGTGCCTGCTGAGGCAAGATAGCAAGTGTGACTGGACTCAAATTCAAAAGAACAGGAGACAGATCTGGGGAGGAGAAGGCTACCACTGTATTTATCAGCAGGCTGGAGAGTACTTTATGCTCTGTCAGACTGAGATTTTCTGGAAGAGGTGCCTCCTGCAAGGACTGCTGAAGGAAGGCCCTGCCTGTTCACACAGCACACTGGGCTGGGAGACCTCACTCAATATGGGCCCTCTGGGACTTCCAAAAGTGGCCTTACCTTCCCAGGATCTCCAGTAGCTCTGCAATCCCATTGTGGTGTTCTGTTTCATAGATGAACCTAAAGAGAAGGATGAGAGGTCATTGCCAAATGCAGGATACAGTTTGATAAGCAAGAGGAAGGAAAAATGCTGGAGACAGGGAGTATAAATGGTACTAAGAAAGACCTCACCTGTAAAATATATTATTGATCTGCCTCCTCACATATGCTCTCAGACCCAGAAACTTCCCATAGATCCTGTGCAGAATAGTCTTTAGGAAGTCTCGTTCTCTGGGATCTTCACTGTCAAAGAGATCCAGCAGCTGTGGGGAGAGAAATTCAGTCAGTGCCTGCATACTGCCTGTCTGAGCAAAGCTACCACCACCACCAGGCACTGCTCATGCTTGGCAAAAACAGCTCTTTCAGTCAAGTGATGCCTTCAGCACCCTGAGCACAGTGGTCATTTCCCTGAAACATGTGACCTCCTAGTCACAAGCTGGAACCATCATCACTTCTTTCACCTTCAGAAACACAGTGATGGCCTGCACATTCTACAAAACTGCACGTCCCCAGATTTCCCCTGCAAGGCCCCTGTGCCCCTCTCCACCTATACAATGAGTTATGAGTCCCAGTGACTACAGCTTGCATGCAGTCTTGCCCTGCACAGAAAATTCTGTCTGCTCATTCAAAACAAATAAAGAGAAGTCACATCATCAAGCACCAAAATATGCTGCATGTCCTTCACAAAGGTGGTGCACAGTGGCAGGGGCAACAATTACTTACAGAGAGCACAAACTTCTGGTCAATGTATTTCTTGGCTACATTTGGTTGAAAGTCAGGTGATTCCAGGAACCTGAGGAAGAACTCATACACCAGCTGTGGGGGGAAAAGGAGAGATTAATTAGAAATCCCCCTGTCCTCTCACCAGTGTTTACTTCAGATTTTATGTTTTCCTTCTCCTTAAGGATTCAGGGAAAGGCTGGGAAGCCTGAAAAGGAGCACAAAACCCAGTGTTTCCTTACCCAGATCAACTCAGCTGCCCTTGCTTTAATGGGCAGGGGTCTCTGGTGGCACGTAACTATCCAAATCTGCATGAGACCTCATCACCTCAGGTCCCTCCAAAGATAACATCCACCTACTCAGATTAAGACACTAGGCCTGGGAAACTCTTCTCACATCTTCAGCACACATCTCAACAGAGAACAGAAACCTCCAGAGATGGCAAAGGCTCAGACTCACTGGATGCCCTTGAGACACGCCAAGGAACAACAGAAGAGCAGAGAAATTAAACAGACCCCAGGAAAACATGCAGTGTCCTCTGCCTCCTGGGTACTGACTCAAGGTTGGCTCGGCCTCTCCAGGCCAGGAGAACTGCATGCTGTGTCCCACTTGGAAAACAAAGGGCAGCTCGCTTTAAGAAGGCTGTCAGTGCTCAAACATCAACTTCTGGTCCTGCTGCTCTCTGAGAGGGATCAGTCCACTCTCATCCATCCCTCCTAGTGGTTCTGAGGGGCCTCTAAGCCAAACAAGATCAATGCATTTGAAAGGTCTGATTTTGGAATTTCAGGAATGATAGGACCATGCATCCACAGGTAAGGCCTAGCTGCCAAGGACAGCAGTAAAGAAAAAACTGAGGTGCTGACCAAAAAGCTCAGCATTCAGTTGCCACAAATCCATGCTGGCTGCTGCTGACTCAATTCTGAGAAACAAATGCTGCCTAGCATTCATAGCACTCTGGTGTTGAGGACAAGGTGTTTCTATCAATGCTCACATCCCTATGTCAACTGCAGCAGTGAGAAGTGATTAACCACTGCTGCAGAACGACACCTTATTTCTTCTCTGTATTTTCTGCTTCATTCTGCAGTACCTGCCTCGTTTTCTGCCTTTGCTTGAAACACGTCCCTGTGCAAGTGCCTGGAGCTTTCCTCCTGACTTCTACTGCTGAGCTCTGCTAAACCATGCTCACTGTCACTTTCCTAACCCTTTTCACCCAGTCTGCCTTAAAGCCATCTGCAAGTGAATGTTGCACACAGGCATCAGCCAGTTCCCAGGACATCCTTGCTTCCTGCACTGCCTAAGAGCCACCTTTGACCCCCGGGTGGCAGGCCTGGTCTTTCCCCAGGAACCCTCACAGGCTGGTGAAGCAGCAGTGGCAGGGCTGGCAGGCTCCAGCTCTACATGGACTCTTGACTTCCTGGAGATAAATTCACCAGATCTATATCCCCCACCCCTCCTCACCTGAAGGTGTGGCCAGGCAGCCTCTAATGTAGGCTCATCTTCTTCAGGGTCAAACTCTGCTCCTGTGGGATTGGACGATGGTGGGAGTGTCCGAAAGAGGTTCACTGAAAACTGAAGTGAGCGACAAAGTGCATGAATGACGTTCCGACACCTCATGATGGTCCTCCACATAGCAAATCCTTCACTGCAGTGCAACACATTGTGATTTGTCACAGATGTGCCCTCACACTGATCCCTTCCTGCAGGCTGTAGGGTTACAGTCTGCACAGGACCTCCCCAAGTGCCATCTCTGCCAGAGACAAGAGCTTCCACCTCTCCCTGCAGCAGGCACTGTCACTACCACCACCTCCACAAACACTTCTCTTTCTGAGGTGGGTAGATAAGGAATGGGTAGGACTGGGGTCACACTCCTCTCTGAAAAATCCCTATCCCCTCCTCCTCCCACACTTCCCTATTTCTTTGGCACACAAGCCACACAAGCACTGGCTCCATGCCCTACCATGATAACAGCTTCAGGATAGATGGCCTCGGTGACGACATCACGGTTGTGTGTGATGTATTCCACCATCTCATTGAGACCTGCTCGCTTCACCTCCTTGAACTTCAGGTCACTGAGGGGGTCAGAGATGAAGTCAAAAAGAACGCAGCACTGCCGCAGCTTCTGGATGAAAAGCTCTTCTCGTTCGTGTGGAGGAGCATCTGTCAGAGAAAGCAGGGACATCTGTCCTTGGAGCCAGGCAGAACATCTTCCTGGTTTCCCCAGGTATCACTGTGGCTTGCTCCCTGCGGTTTCTCCCTCCCCTGTCACATCCCTCTTTAACTGTTGGCAGGGAAGAGGGAGAGGCAGTGTTATCCCTGCAATGGACATGGGACAAAGGAGGTAGAGAGACTGCAAGGCCTCTGAAGCAACTCTCCCATGAGGGGATTTCAAACGTGGTAGGAGTTTCTAACCTGATAAGCACTGATTACACTGAAAAAGGAACCCAACCAGCTCCCATCACAGACCAGTGACAGCCACGTCCTGCACCCCAGAGACACAAAGGGAGCTGGGCAGCACATGTTGTAGCCTGACCCTCCTCCCAGAGAATAGGGCGGAAGAGAGGGGCCAGGGTTGCAGGGGCTGCACATTAACAGATTCTCCTTCTGATACAACTGGAAACTACACACTGCCTGGGCTGACACAAACTTACCTCCTGCTTCCAGAATGCTACTGAGCTGCAAGGCAGACGCCCTTCCTCAAAAGCTTGTCTGTGTCCGTGAGCAACCTCAGCAACGGGTCTGGCTCAATGACTGCTGAAAATGCTTTCTCCTTGCCCACACTCATGTTTAATTGCAACATAATGTACACTAAGTGCTAATACCAAGCTGCCTTAACGTGGACAGGTTCAATTGCACTATCATAATTTGCAATGGAAACACAATGAGGAGGAGGCCCGGTCCTTCCCCGGGAATGGATGGATGTAGGAACCAAGGACAGTCTGCACCAAGGACAGTCTGCACTTCACCACCTTCCTGCACAACCTGCTGAAGAATCTGAGGCAATTCTCAGTACACAGAAGCATAAGGGTTTAAATAGCTCAAACAGGAAGGTAAGTATGAAGTTTGCATTGAGAATACTCTGATTATTTTAGGCCATCCATCAATTCTCTACCTGCTAACAAGCCAAGCATCTTTCCCAGAACCATCCTTGCTGCACTGCCCATAAAAGTTGCTGGACACTGGAAGGGTTGCTTTGGGAAGAGCCCTTACACCACCACACTCTGCCTGGAGAAACTGCAGCTTGTCACGCAGGTCACTCCCACCCCACTGCCTCTTTACCTTTAAGGGCTGGGAGTTTTTGCAGTTCCCGGTTTTTGCTCAGATTGAAACGGGAAGAGCTGTGCCGGCGCTCCTTCTTCACAATCTGGGGTCCCCCTGAGTACTTGATTTTATTCAGCTGGGTTGGGGGGGGAGCGCTGTTACTGGGCCGCTTATTTGAAGTTGGCTGCTGTTGTGGCTGCTGCTGTGGCTGCTGCTGCGGCTGCTGCTGAGGCTGCTGGGCCTGATGAGGGAGAAGAGAGTAAAACAACTCAGAAGCTTTACCTACAAGCCTCATAAGCAGACAACATCAGCATCTTCTTGGAATGAAGGAACCGGGCAGGTTTTTCACTGTTGCACCTGCAGTTGAGTGCATCTCACATGTTCCTGCCAGCTCTAGAGCTGTTGGTTGCATTTCCTGCATATCTGCAAAGCAAACATCAGTTTTACTCATGTCTGCGAGGTACCACAAAGACGCCGGAGCCTCTCAGCACAGCGAGTGCTATGGATATGGAAAGAAAAGCCACATCTTGTGACAAGTTACATGAAGCAGAAATAAGAACTTTATGTGCTCCAAACAGAAATCTCAGCGTGCTGCTGTCTCTGATCGCAGCACTCTGTACAATACACAACAAGCAAGTTTAGAAACCAGCAATTTGCTTCTTTGTCCTTGTGCAGGGAATCACCTGGGAAAAACAAAGGCAGTGTGTAGTACAGAGCAGAAGTAACGGCCTTGGAAAGGCAATAGTGAAGACCACTAAAATCATTGCTGCATTCATAGTCCAGGAGCATCTAATCTACAAACCATGGTCCAGGAGCATCTAATCTACAAACCACACGGACCATACATACAAACATATGCAACCTTAGGTCCCAGGCTGTGGGCTCTCCCAACGCATCCTGGCTGCTCTCTCCATCTCTGCCTCACTGCTGTCTGGACTTCTGTAGATGGGCTTTTCCCACATCACCCCTTTTAGCCACACAAACTCTCTGACTGCATTCTCCTCTCCCACTGCACTCTTGTTAAACTGCATTAACAGAGACACTTTCTCATGTTTAGCATGTGACCAGAAACTCAAGCCAATATTTGCTCAGCTCAGCTCTCTTCTGACCTTGCTGAAGCTCTGCTGGTTCAAGTCCCACTTGGACCATAATGACTCAATAACTGACCCTTTAATTTCACACTGACCAAACCTATGGAAAACTCAGCACAGAAGAGGGCAACATCCTGCCAGGAAGCAGAGAGATTAGCTGGAGACAGCACCCAGCCTACCCTGGCTGTACTGCGTGATCCACCTCCTTCCTGCTGGTACATGAAGCCAAGGAGCTGCAGGATGAACGTGTTCAGGATACAACAAGAATAGCACAATGGATGGGGAGCAGAGGTGAGTGAAATCCTTGGACATCACCCCCTTCTTTTGCCATTATTTCCAGCTTCCATGTAGAGCACAGTGGTACAAATGCACACCTCACCAGAACACCGACCAGCAGTGCTCTCAGGGAGTGCAGGAGCACAGCAGAGCTCTCCATCCTCCAGATGGCCAGTCTCTTCCTGTGAGGACCAGCTGAGCTGCAGCTACTCTGCACAGTCCTTTCCCTGAACTGGTTTCCAAAGAGGTGCAGCACAGCACTGCAGTGCAAGAGCAAGAGTTACTGCACCTGCAGCATGTGGGAAGGCAGCAAGGTAGGAACAGGGAAGCTGTCTACAGGTAGATGGTGCTCTACTGATGGGTATCCATAGAAAAAGTGCAAAGAATCCCTGTGGAAAACAGGGCCCAACACAAAACATCATTTTTTTCCTTAAGTCATTACTTTGAATGAGAAATCAGAAAGATTTTCGTTCTGGTCTGACTCTATTTGAAGGAAATCTTGAGTGGTTCTGTTTCAAGCTCAGCTCCAAGCCAAGGTGGGGGGAGACAACGAGATTTGAACTCTCTACAGTTTACATTTGTTTTGATTCCCTTCACAGAGCAGCGTTGTCCCATGATGAGAGGAGGGAGCCAGATGAGCTTGTGATAAAACCAGCAGTGTCTGCCAAACAAAGCAGGCCCAGACTACAAACTGGATGCAACTTATACTAAACAGTGGTCTCTGCTCAGTTAAGTCAGGACAAAGCCTTGCTGGCCAGCTTCCAAGACTGAGAAGTTCATTCCTCACCCTGAATACTTGGGTATCAAGGCAGAGTAAGCCACTCAAAATGTTGTCCAGATGCCTTTGGGAGTCCTTGACTCTGCATCACTCTGTTCCCACAGGGAAGAAGGGAAAAATCTGAATGCTGAGCCATCCTAGAGAAAAGATGGTACAAAGAGAAACAGAAGATGCACTGGTGGCCTCCCAGGTAACACTGAAGGAAGCAGGACACGTGGGCCCTCCGAGTTGATGGGACATGCTTGTGCACTCCTCACCCACCCAGAAACACCACAGGCAAATGCTCAGAGCATGGTGCGTTTACTGCATGTGAACAGGCTGCATCAGGGGGCTGGAAAAGTCCTTGCCACCAGTCTACAGTCTTCAACATCTTGCACGAAGAGAGACAAAACACAGCTTCAGGTTCAGCTGCCAGCTATGTAAGAAACAGTCATTCACATGCAAAAGTCACACAACCGAGACTGCCAGACAAAAACTGATGGTTGAGGAGGTCAGATATATGCTGCAGTGCTCAGAGAGTTTATGAAGGACTGCTTCTACAGGCACTTTCTGGTATCAAGTTGAACCCCTGCTTTCAGGAGGTGCTTCCTGTGCCAGGCCTGTTGTCCTGTTGCCTTCAACACCTCCCACCTTGGCCACATGAATCAGAAGCCGCTTATTTTAAGTTTTCCTAACACTTTCTTCTCTGAAGTTTCCATCCCTGAAAACACAGCAGACTACTGAACCTGAAAGCTTTTCTCTCCATGCACAGCCCCTTTCCCTGGCACCAACACCATGGCTGCAGGTACCCCTCCACCTGAGCAGGCTCAGCCCCCTCCTGACAAGCAGGGCTCACAAACTGTGGCAAAGCCAACAGCTTGGGGAACACTGCTGTGGCTGTTACACTGCACATGCTGAAGTGACCAGAGAATAGCACAAAGGTGTTTAACCAAGCACAGACGGGCAGCCCCACTTTCCCCACCGCAGTGGAGCAGCTCCTTGAGCAAACAGGATGGGCCGGCCCCAGCTGACACCGAATTAGAACTCCTGCACACAGGCTCCCTGGCTCCAGAGCACTTCCTCCCCAGTGCTTCCCACCACCTCTCCTCGTTGTTAGGAACTTGCCTGCACAAGTCAATCAGCCCCAGGCCCTGAGCTTGCTCTGTGCCATTCCTCTTCACCCCGGAGAACAGAGATCCTCTTCCCCCAGCCATCCTGAGCTGTGCTAGCTTCTCCTGCACTCCCCTACCCGTGCATGACCTCACCTCTGCAGGCACTCCTACTGCAGCTGGGTGCATCGCCACTCGGGAAGCCCTTTCTGCCTCACTGGTCCCTTGAGCATCCCCTGCTTGCTAAGCTTCCCAGCCCAGATCTGCTCTCAGCTCCTCCTCCTCAGATGACTCTTCCCTTCCCATCCCTCAAGTCAGTACCTGCTCTCTTTGTCTGCTGTTACACAGCTTCCCTATTAAAATCAGGCTCTCTGCATCAGAAGTAACATGAACGCACTCTAATGCCTGTCTCTGAATAATGAACTCCAGGTACTGCAGTAACAAGCCCCATGGAGATATGTGCAAAACATGAAAATACAGCAGTTCGCTGAAAAGGTGCACCCTCTCCCAGAGCTGCAAATCTCATCAGCCAGGCTCCAAGCTGCCCTTGAGGCTGCAGAGCAACTCTCCTCTTTACTGCTCCTACTGCCTGCTCCCACTTCCAGGTCATTAACTCTCTTCCCCACCCAGCTGCCTCTCCCAGTCTTTCTGGCCAGGAGAAGTAACTCTTTCTCATCCTCTCATTCAACGCTGCCTTGGTCTCTGACATTATTTCTCTTTTTTCCTTAAACAGCTACACAGAAATTCTCTGCATTCATATATTCATCATGTTCCAGAGGGACTGAACTAAACATACCTTTCATTTACCACTCTTTGCTCTCATGTTTTACTCTACTGCTCCTTACCTCTTCCTAAGCAAACTGCCCCCTCAAAGCCAGGGGTTGGCCAAGCTCTGCTGGCTATTCACATCAGATGGATGCTCATCTTGGAGTGAAACTAAAAGAGCACTGCAGTACCCCTGTACTTAAGAGGGAATCCAACACTTGCCTTCCCTTGTGGATTTGCCTGCTTTTCAACGTATCTGCCCTTCTGGATCAGCTCCACTAAAAGCTCCTTCGCTGCAGGGAACAAAGCACTTTGTTTAGGGGTTTCTGGACTGACTCCTACCCTCTTCATGTTCCTCCACAGAGATCCCCATAGGAGCTCCTCGTCCACTGCACTTGCCCAGATCCATCAAAACAGAGCTGCTCTGCAACAAGCTTTACTCATCCCACCAGCCAGACAAGCTGCCTGCAAAACAAGTCACAACTTTCGGGTACCAGGATAAATTAAAGTTGATTCCCTTCCCTGCTCCATGTAGCATGGTCTGAGAGAGGAAAGCTCATACTGGAAGAGGGCTGCCCAAAGGCTGCTCCTGTGCTGCAAGCCCATTAAGCATCTATTGAGATATGAAGAAAAAGGATAGATCTCTTTAGTGCACCAAATTTTCACCCTAGAACAGGCAACCAACCAACTGTAACTCCACAGAGGAATTCACAGGGCATGAAACTCTCACAATGGCAGCAGAGGTATCCAGGTTGGGCTCAGCACATCAACCCCACCACACAATACCACTCCCAGCGTTTCACAAGTCAAACCACCTCTTGCTTCTGACACAAGGAAGGAGTTTTGCTCCCAGCACACATTACCTAATTCCTCACACAATGTGAAAGTCAAAATACCTTTCTGTGTTTCCTGAAGAGCAAGAAAATCGCATTCAAACTGGTATACATTTCTTCTTATCAAGCAAAGAGCTTTCTTCCATTCTGCAGCAGAGTACTCCAGAGATAGGAAAGCACCGAAAGGGAACAAACTTCACTGCAGACTCAACAGAGAAATGAAGAAGAGACCTGTGGCAGTGCACACTGCAGAGGTGTCTCCTTTCTGCTCTGCTCTCTGTTCTTATGATCAAAGGAGACCCAGCTTTCCATCTTAAAGGAAGGCTGGATTTTGTCTGGAGTATGAGGAAGTGGCTGGGTATGTTTTGTGGGAGGGAAGTTTAGACACATCACGTCTAAGTTTCTTCTGCACCCAGGCAAATATTACATGCCATTTCAGGTCACAGAAGAGAGCTTGTAGCCTGTGACATTCTTCCCTTCTTACTGCACCACCTGTAACCAGGAGAGCAGTGCCACAGCCCACCACTGATTTGGATGGGCATATCAGAGTGACCTGCTTTGTCGGCTATCCATTGCAAGACCCAGGTTTTCCTACATCTTTCCAGAGCTGTGAACTCAGCAAAGAGTGCCACATAAATAAAAGGTAAGTCTGACCCCATAATGCCAATGCAGGAGTTCTCTCATTTCCTTGGAGTCCACAGACAGCTCTCCACCAAGCTGTTTTCAGCTGCATACACAAAATAAAATGGACAGAGGCAAAGGCCAGGATGGAGGATCTACAAAACCACGGCACACAGAGTTACACGCTGATTCCTTGCTGGTCACATGGCAGGTTAGGCATGAGCACAAAACTGACTGGCTCGTAGAAGGGTTATTTTCTGAGGCTCTGCAATGCAGATCTATGCTTTGGAGTAGACTCTAAAATAACATTGACTACAACCATGCCACTGAATTACACATTTCTTCCTAGTCTTCATTAGCCCTACATGTCTCCCATGCCCAACCCTCCAAATTACAAGTGCAACGTGTTCCAGACAAAGAAGCACACAGGCTTCTATGGAAGTAGAAGTGGGACAGCTTGTTTGCCAAATTGCAGTATTAAAAAAAAATAAACCACACATACATGCATGCTTCCTCAGACATGCATACAACATTCTTCTGAGCCAACTCTCAAATTCCACAACTGCTGAGTGCCAGACAAACTCAGGACTACCAGAAAAGTTCCACTGAACACAAATTTGCACTAATTCTAAGGATGCCTTATCATACTGTCATATTCTGCTGAGGCCATTCTAATGTATCTACCTTGGCAACATCAAAACTGAGAGTGAGACTGCACATCTGGGAATACAAACTGTGCCTTCTTGTGAGGAATGCTGCGTTCAGCAACAAGGCTGTTATACCAAAGGAGAACCACTTCATCTCTAGCAGTTTATTCTTTCAAGTGCTCCTATCCATTACTTCCTAATCTCACTCCTCCAGAAAACGCTTCAGAAGAACAGATCTTTTCCTTTTGCTTCTCACTACTCTCCCACTCTGACACAAAGTGACAACAGAGTTTCTTGCGCTTTGCTCTGACAGGAGCACGGAAGCTGCTCCCATCTGTCAGGCTTCCACCTCGTTGATAATCATGGCTTGTCCCTTTCTGCAGCCAACTTTGCCATGCCCTGCCCACCTCTGTGAGCAGCACTTGCCCTCAGCTTTGTGCTGCCAAATGTCTTTTTGCAGGTCTGTAGGGTATGAGACTCATCCAGTCTCATCCATAGTCATTGTTCCCTTTAGGCCAATTTTTCTTCTCTGACTTCTTAAGATCCTGGTGACATGTCTTACCTGGTGGAAAAGCTTGAAGTAGCTAAAATGAAAGATTTAAGTCCTCCCCAAAGGTGAGTTGTACATGCACACTGCTGTACCCAATGTGAAAGCCTTACCTCTTCTGAATTCTCTGCCCCACCATCCTTCCCGCTACTGCTGCTGCTGCTGCTGCTGCTGCTGCCAGGCTTTGTGGCGCTTTTGGTAGACTTTGGAGACTCCTGAAAGGATGAGAACACATTCAGAGAAAACTTCATCTTGTTCAGAATTTTAGCATCTCTCTGCAGAGTTCAGGTGTGTGCTGCCACAGACCACTCCTGCAGCACGCCCTGCTCCGGACATCCACTCCCAGCCCCTTTTCCCTGAGAAGGGCACCCTGAATGGCTCCCCCGGCAGCTAACGCCCAGGGCGAGGCCACGGACCCAAGCCCAGGAGCGATGCTGGCACCTCCCGTCCCGGTCACCGCACGCTGACCCCGGCGGGGCACCTGCGGGTGACAGGGCCGCGTGCCCACCCAGCCCTTCCCCGGGGCGCGGCCCCATCGGAGATACGCGGTGCCAGGGCATCCACAGCGCCGGCCCGGCCGCCGCGGGCGGCGGCAGAGGCGGATCCGGGCCCTCACCCCGGCGGCGGAGGGAGCAGCGGGGCCAGGACGCGGGTGCGGCCGTACCTCCCCCACCGGGAGCATCCCCGCGGCCGGCGGAGNCCCGGCCGCAGCGCCCCGCTCCCATTGGGCCAGGCGCGCCGGCCTGCCTAGCAACAGCCTCCGCCGCCGCCGCGTGCCGCTGACGCAGGGCGGCCGATTTTTCTGATTGGGCACGGGGCGCGCGGGCGCCGGGCACGCCCCTGGGGGCGGGGCTGGAGGAGAGCGGCTCTTCCGGGGCAGCGGCCCGGGCGCGGGTTCGGGCTCGGCTTCGGCTTCTTCCCGCGGGGGGGGGTCGGGGGGGGGGGGCCT
>VZRS01000684.1:28675-107388 GCA_013398055.1 Ifrita kowaldi
GCGGGAGGAAAAGTGACTGGGCTCCTTGTCCTGCCGCGTCCTGCCCGGGTCTCCTCTGCATCGCTCGAGGAGGAGGAGCCCCAGCAGCCTGAGCTGGCCCCAAGGTCTGCACCCCACCTTTGTGGGGCGGGTGCTTGTTAGTGCTCCGATACACGGTTTGGGAGACGCTGCCGGTGGGAATAAGGGGGTCAGTGAAGCTGGTGGATCCAAGGGTGAAGGGAAATGTGCGTGTGAGCACTGCGAGGCCCAGCGCAGCCAGAGGTTTGTGGCTGCTGGAGAAGGCCGTTCTTGGGACGTGGGGTCAGGACACTTCCTTGCTTGCATGGGGCAGCCCGACCAGCTCACTGGCAGGTGGTCCTGTGTCCTCACAGTGGGAGGATGATGTCCAACAGCCTGCGTGTGTCACCTTCAAGCTGGTGGTCAAGGTGAGGAGAAAGCAACCAGCAGGTAGCAAGCTGCCCTTGAGTTCATGGACCTAAACAGGACCTGCTAGCAAAGGGCCACATCGTTAAGGCTCATATCTAGAAGGTCTAAGGTCAATCCTTACTATCATTGTCCTTAAGGTGGTGTCTGCTCGCCTGCTGCCAGCGGTGCAAGAGCTCCCATTCACTTTAGCCAAGCCAGTGGTAAGAATCTCATGGAATGTGGCACGTGAGTAGGGAGAGAAGCAGGGGACTGGGTGGTGTCAAAGGTGCTTCAGCAGGAGCAGAGTCTTTTCAGACACTGGGTTAACTATCCTGGCATGGCACGTGGGGAAAAAAATTCCCTAAGAGTGTTGTGAAAGATCAGTGCATCAGCTTATTGTGAGCGTGCTTATCATCTTCATTGACCTGACAGCCATTGGCACTCCACAGGATCCCCAGGAGCAGAGCGAGGTCCTGGTTTCTGTTGTCTGTCCTCTGTGTCATGCACAAGTGACCCTGGCCACAGCACCAGCACAACCATCTGGGTGCTTGTGAGCAGGGAAATGTGCCAGTGTGAGCAGGTAAAAGCCACTTGCTTGAAAAGTTCGTAGCTATCACCATTCCCTGTCATAAGCTGTCACGTGGAATTCTGGATTGGCTTTCCTTGGTCCTGGAGGAGCTCAGCTTCACCAAACTGGTATTTGGCCCCTGACTTTGTCCCAGTGTCAAGTGGCTGGTGTTTGGGGCTAACTTCTGTCTAACACTGTGCCACAAGGTGGCCACCAAGGTCATCTCCAAAAAGAAGGCACTGGAGGAAAACCTCGGGAAATTCCTGCGCCACTGGATGCCGGCAGGGTGAGAAGGTGGAATTGTCAGGGGGCATCGTGAAGTCCTGCAGGGCAAGGGGGGCACCTGAGGGTCCCTAGGGCATCAGGGGCTATGGGGGAAGCAGGAGCACCCTTTGGGGAGCTTCATGGGCAGCGGTGGTACTGGATGACTCAATCGGGCAGGGGCTTTTTTAGGTTCAAAGGAGCAAGGAGTGGTTGGGGGAGTCCTGGGCATTGGGGACCCTGCGAGGCAAAGGGCAGGGATTCAGAGGGGCAGGGAGCTCTTGGGAGCTTCAGGAGGATGGCAGCCGTGGTGGGCACTTTGTGGGGGACGGACAGGGGTTGGGGGAGCAGCGGTGTGCGAAGGGGCTGGGAGTGCAAGGCAGAGGGGAGCCAGCGGGGGGCAGGACTGTCCCATGTCAAGCCCCTGCGTCCACGGATCCCGAAGGGCTCATCCCGCTGAGCCAAGGCATGGAGACAGCTTTTATCTCCTCCGGCCCCCTCGGGGAGCATCTCAGAGCAGGTGCCTGGGGAATCATGTTCCCCAGCCCAAGTAGGGAAGGACTTCCTGGAAGCCTCTCTTTGCCTCCACATCTCTGACTGTTGCACTGCACCCTTGCCTTTTCTCTCCCCACACCACTGCTTGCCAGTCCAAGCTCTCCTACCCGCCCTGGCCCCTCATCTACCCACAGCCCCTTCCTTGGCTCCTGACCTTGCCTGCCCACAGCACATGCTGCCCTCTTCTCTGCAGAGGCTTAAACCTGGAAAACATTTTCCTGGATAGTGAGGAAAACATGAAGATACCCATCTCCAGATTTTCCAGAAGATTGGTACTGCAGGGCGTCAGTGAGGAGTCCCATGGGATCTCCCCACATCAGAGGCTGCGCACCAAGCCAGAGCTTCTGCCAATCCCATGCTTATGTATGTACTGAGATCCTGCAGGAGAACCCCTGGGACCTCTTCCTGGCAAACACATGGAGTCCTGAGGTCATCTCCTGCACCCTGCTCTGGGGCTGCAAGCTTTGTTATGCCACCAACCTGCAGCACCTCCTGTGCCAGATGCAGCAGTCCTGTCTTGCCCCAAAGGCAGCCCCTGCCCCAGGACTGCAAGGTGGGGGGCTGGGAGCAGCTTGGGATGGGGGGGGGGCATGTGATTCTCCTGCCTTCAGGAAGGATGCATTCAGCATGGAAGGTTGGCTCCAGGGTCCTTTCCATCTGAACTCTCCATAATTTTCTCTACATGGTCTAACTAGGAGACAGTTGGGTAAGCAGATGAAGAAGCCCATGGTGCTGAGGAACAGGAAGCTGTCCTCCTAGCAGGCCTCTCTGCATTTCCAGAGGCTGCCTTTATCAGCAGCTTGTGGTGTTTGCTCTGCCTCAATTCACCTCTCCTTGGCTTTCCTTCCCCTTTCAAGTGCCATCTCAAAGGAGATGGCTCTGCCCCTTTTCTGATTTCTCTGCTGCTTTGAATATCCTTGTGCTCTGCAGAGACTTTTTTCACAGTGGTTTGCTAACCAGAACTTTCTCCTGGTCCTTCCAGGTCCCTTCAGTATTTCTTGCTCTGGAATCTGTCTTTCGGGGAGATTTGTTTGAGCTCCTCCACAGCCAAACACAGCTCTCATTCCTTCTCTTGAAAATGTTACTTAGGATCAGTGTTCATTTGCTGTCCTTTGCTTTCCATCAGTCTTCCTCATCTCCAGATCAGGCTGGTAAATCCAGGTGCAGCTGCCTCTGAAGAATGCATGATGGGAAGGAGATTGACACTGGTGCAGTCCAGCAGCCTGTGTCCTTGCCCCATGGTCTGTCTCCAGGCCTCCTTGGGATCATTCCACACATCCAGAAACTCTTCGGAACGTGTCCTTGCCCATAGCAATAGTTTCTCCTATTGGATCTATTGTAATCTTTGTTCATGCCTTGAGCTAACAAATCCCAAATTCTTTCCCAGCCTTTACTCTGACTGGATTTTCCTGTTCTTCCTGTACATGTTTTGTAGAACTACATGGAGTACCTGGCTGGTAAGAAATCCTGTGTCAGCACATTCCCTCAGCTGTTTTGCATTGTTCAGATACAGAATTTTTTGACCACACATGGCAGAATTTCACCCTGGGTTGCTTATAGCAGCAGCAGAAGTAAGGTTTGTAGTGGACTGTTGTCTCCACAATCAAGTCGACCAGAATTCCACCATGGGGGTTAACTTGGAATTCAGAATGGGTTTTGTGCATTGATTTCTGAGGGGGAAGGTGTGTGGTGATTTCTGAGGCTTTCTGAAAGAAAGGCTCACTACTCTCTTTCAGCAGGTCAGAAGGGCAAGTACTGATCCCAAATGGAAGAACTCTTCATATTGGTGGGATGACTCACACAACTGGAGTGCTGCAAGGGGTGTCTATAAACTCTTCAGAAGGGACAGGCAAGGAAGGAGAAGGCCTGGAGCACAAGTCTGATGAGGAGTGGCTGAAGGAGCTGGGGGAGTTCAGCCTGGAGAAAAGGGGCCTTAGGGGAGATCTTACTGCTCTCTGCAGAAACCTGAAAGGACGTTGTAGCAAGGTGGAGGTTGGCCTCTTCTCCCAGGTCCCAAGTGATAGGACAAGAGGAAAAAACCTCAAGTGCCATTTTCCCAGGGGAGGTTTATATCAGGAAGAATTTTTCACTGAAAGGGTCAGGCACTGGAACGGGCTGCCCAGGGTGGAGTCACTATCCTGGAAGTGTTCAAAGACTGTCTAAATGTGGCATCTGGGGACATGGTTTAGTGGTGAACATGGCAGGGCTAAGCTAACGGTTGGACTCTGATCCTGAGGGTCTTTTCCAACCCTAACAATTGTATGGTTCTACAATCCAATATTCTATAAATTATGTACCAGCAGCACAGAGGACATTACACTAAAAAAAAAAAAAGAGAGATGTGGTGATTCCTGGATCTTAAATATTTGCTATGATGGCAGAGACCAAGCAAGCACCTGTTTATACACCTACGTAGTTAGGGAAGGGAAGCATTTAGAAATGCTGAGAATAGCTTAAGGGCTCCACAAGAAAATACTTGCTTCTTTCTAGCACAGAGGAAAAGCCAACTGGTATTAAGACTCACACCACAAAGACTGACTTACAAGTAATTTTCCTTAGTTGTCCCCAGTAGTAAACTCCACTCTGAGGCATCTCAGAGGATTTGTGACACCTGAGTCTATTCTGCTTGTTTCAAAGCCTGTGGAGCAGCTTGCAATTCCCTCTACTGTACTGACACTCCCAAGGAGCCCCATGCAGCCTTTGCAGAGCCTGCTTTTGGAGTGACCACCACTCACGATGTTGTCACCACCCAAAGCTCCTGACAATCCTCAGTTGCAGAATTCAGTCTTCCCAATGAGACATAGAAAATGAAACAAAATTGAATGGACAAGAACACACTCCTTTGCTGTTCAAAGCATGCTAAAGTACAACCAGTCTTTCCAAAAGCCTGGCTGAAAGTTTTAGCAATTATGATCTGATCAAGAGAAAATTTCTGAAAATCTTAAATGTTAGGAGAACCTTGTAGAAACAAAATAAAATGCATACCAGCTCATTACACAGTACTTTCTGCTAGTTTTCCATAACTGATGGACAGTAGAGGCTGGTATTTTAACAATTGCTTCCTCCTTTGTGGTCCAGTGCCTTGTCTTTGCACCTGGGATTAATTAATTTAGATATTTCTCTGGAATCTCAGTGTTCCATCAGGTACAGGACCACTCAACAGCAATTCAGAAGAAATGGACGCGAGACAGCCGAGATCACTTGTCCGAAGAGCCATTTTCCAGAAACTGTTCCACTTTTTCACTTCACAGGAACACAGAAGGCATCCCAAAGGGTCAGCCCCGCAGTGGCAGTGGGAGACAGAACAGAACAGAACACCTGAGCATGGCTGCTCTCTGCAGTGCACTGCTGTCCTATCTCTAACCCCGAAGGCAGAGATGGAGCAGTCACCAGCTAGTGCTGATACTCCAGGGAACGTTTCACTTGCTCTTCATTTGCCACCACTAGTTTCGAGTGACTTCCTGGAAGGGCGAGTAGTGCTAGGACATGTGAATGGCTTTAAACTGACAGAGGGCAGGTTTAGGTGTCAGGAAGAAATTCTTTACTGTGAGGGTGGCAAGGCACTGGCACAGGTTGTCCAGAGCAGCTGTGGATGCCCCAAACCTGGAAATGTTCAAGGCCAGGCTGGATGGGGCTCTGGGTCTAGTGGAAGGTGTCCTTGCCCATGGTAGGAGAGTTTGAACTGGTAGATCTTTAAGTTCCTTCCGACCCCAGCTATTCTGTGATTCTATGAGTGCAGGATCCTCATGTTGTCTGCAAAAATTGGATTTGTTACCTGGTGTGCAACAAGCCAACAATTACACACTCAAGAGAGACATAGGCTGTTTATTTCAGAGTTGCACAAGCCTGGGTGCTCTGTGGTATTCCACAAACCTAGCACGCCAGCTATCAAAACTTTTTATTATTTATACATTTTAGCAAACAAAGGAATTAGTGCTCATTGGCTACAAGTTACATAGTTCTCCTATTAATTATCATTCTATCTTTTATCAGTTAATTATTCTCTTGCTTCTCATGCTAATTAGTTTGTACACCCAGTCTTTCTCTTCTTTTGGGTCTGTGGCTTTCTTGGGCCCGTGGCCACAGATGTAATTCCCTGATGGAATTACATTTTACCCAGTTGCAGCTGATTTCAGGACAATTGCTAAGTTGGCTTTATTAGTTTCTTCCTTACTTCCTTTGGGAGTTCTACCAGGTGTCTTTGTGGCCCATAAATTCTGTATCCACTATCAGTGGGCATCCTTTTTCCAAATCTTTGATAACCCCCCCTTAGGTCTGAGATCACTGAAGCACCTCAAGACCAAAGCTTTAACAAGGTAATTAATTTGGTTTTTTTAACACATGGAAAATTGCCTTTCTTGCTGACTAGGTTTAAAAGTATACAGAGATCAAAGAACTTCCTTTCTTAAGAAAAAATTTTACATATTCCACACTTTGCAACACCCACACAGAGCCAGGGAAGCTCTGCAACTTCCTTGCCTTGCCTGTGTGCCTCTTTAGGTATAAGTCAAATGAGGACGTGCTCTCCACTGTGGTATCATAACCCTTCTATGCCATCAAACAGCTTCGTCCCTGTCCCTGTTCCCACTGCCGATTGCATCAAAAGGCTGGCTCTGCCTCTCCCCGCATCCCTGGCCCAGCCGTGCCGTTTCCCCGTGCCCAGGTGTGTACTGCCGCTCGACCCCGGTCTCACAGCCCTTCCAGACCCCGGCACATCAGATGGGGGGCTCTTTCCTAGGCATACCCGGCTCCCGCCCTCAGCGGCGCCGGGGCCGCGGGGCCCCGCCCCGGCCCACAGCGAAATGGCGGCGGGGCTGCTGCCCGCAGTAGAGATGGCGCCGCGGCCGCTCNGCGGCGAGTGAGCGCGGCCCCGCTCCGCTGCCGCCGTCTCCGCCGCCGCCGCTGCCGCCCCCGCCCCGGCATGAGGAAACGCAACGAGTCGGTCACGGTGGAGCATGAGCGCGCCGCCGCCGCTGCCGCTGTGCCCGGGCCCCTCGACAAGGGCTGCAGCCTGAGGCGAAGCCTGCGCCTGCCTGCCTCCGCCGCTGCCGAGGGCATGAAGCGACCGCTGGGCAGGTGAGCGCCGCCGTCCCTCCGCCGGGCTTTGTTATCCCCGTGCCGCCGTCTGCTCGCTCCCGGTGGGGGCACCGGGAGCTGCCGGGGAGCGGGGCGGCAGCGGGGCTGTGCTTTGCGAGCAGAGGGGAAGGGCCGCTGCCGCCGCCCCCCCGGCCGAGGAACCCGCGGGACGGGCAGGTACGCGGGCCAGGGATGTTCCCCACCTCAGCCCTGCTTCCTTGGCTTTCCCTGTGCTCCAGCCGAGCTGGTGCCGGCCCCGCGGTGCCTTCAGTTCTTGGTACAAAGAACTGGCTAGAGAGCGGGGCGGTAGCGGGACCGGCGCACCCAGCCCTGGCCAGCAAAGGATGGGAGGGTTTGGTGTTCGCACCTGGGCGCTGCTGCGTCCGGCCCCCTTTGGTACAGGCAGGCGTTCTCCCCCCAGAGAAATGGTTAGCAAGGAATCCTTCCATCAGAGAGCGTATGTGGAGCAGCAGGGCCCTGCAGGTAGGATGTCTGCGTTTTTGGAAGGAGCTGGTGGCTGTCAAAGTGATCTCTTTTCCACAAATGAGTCAGATTTAGGGGTCAGTAGGAGAAGCTGACATGACTCCCTTGGAAGGAGTTTAGCTGTGGCTTTTTGCCAGCTATGTTGACGTTTTAGACGTTTTGTGCATATTTATAATGGGGAAATGTTTGTATACCTTTCTAAAAAAAACTAACGACCTGGACCCTTCATCGTGCAAGATTTTGGGGGGATGCGATACATGATGAAGACTTACCTCCCTGGCCCTCTGCAACTGCTGTGAGTCAAGATACAACCTTTCAGTGTCACCTAAACCAGTATAGTGGTGTTCTTTGTGTTTTGAAAGTGTGAAGAATATGTAATGATCAAAATAGCTGTGTGGTTTGGGTAGCTGAAACCAAATTGCTGTGCTTCAGCAATACAGCAGCCAGATTTAAAAAGAAAAAAAGGTGCTTATCAGTGCACTTCTAGTAAATGAGCTATTGTGAATGTTTCTCTGCTAAATTTTCTGAGATTTTTTCTGTTCTCATAAACCAAATTAGCATTTGAAAAGAGCTGTGGATACTTGTCATGCTCAAAGACAGAGGCTTTAAAATGGGATTTCTTTTATTGGGTAATAGCTATTTAATTTTGTGCCCTGGAGGTAAACCTTTGGGATGCTGTCACTGCTCTGTACATGTTATGACAAGCTTTTGGTAATTGAAAATGGCGCTGGGTTGATCTCTCAGTTTCCATGACTGTGCAGTGGATCAAACTGTGACAGTGCTCTGCTTTTATAACGTTTAAAAATTTGACATGTCTATTCTGTTTGTCCAAGGGGATGTCTTCCAGACCAGTGGCACTCGGATGATGGCTTGCTGGCTTCTTCAGCATTATGAATGGCACTCAAGTACCTTTTACTCAAATGGAAATGCTCTGTCGGTGGTGAGCATTGAGCAAGCCCTAAGAGCACCGAGTGCAGGCTGTTGGCTTGGTCTGACGGGCAGGTGCTTTGTGGGTACCAGACACAGCACAGCTGTATTGTAAGGGCCAAGCTAAAAATAGGGAAAGCACATCCTGTCTGTGAAAAATTTTCTTGTATTTGTTTCTCCGTTTACACATTTGGAAATGGTCGGCAGGCAAGTTTTCCTCATCTTTCTCCGTGTTCAGCCTTGGAAGCCTGTTTCAGAAATTCCTGAAGTCTTACATGGATTCTGGCCCATCCCCCTCTTTCTGCCCCCCACTTCCCCCCATCCTTTTTGGGTCAGGTACTGTATTCCACACAGCAGTGTTTCTCAAACTTGTGACATTGTAGGAAAACCTTGTTTGAAGCTTGCTTTTCCTTAATTCCACATTTTGAGATATCAGTATTTCCGTGGTTTTTTTTTTCCCTTTCATGCTGTCCTGTGTTGACTACCTTCCTTACTGACTTTCAGTGGACCTTCTCTGACTTCCTCACCTTGTGAGCCTTCAGACAGTGGTTTGCAGGCAAAGTGTCTCTGTCTGCCAATACCTTCCAGCAGTGTTTTTTACGGGATAACAAACACACTGCTGAACTGTGAATCTGAGTGTGCAGGAAGGGGAGGTCCAGGCAGAAGAAGGTATGATGCCCAGAGAGAAGGTTCTTGTCCAGAACAATCAACCTGAGTCAGGTCATACAGCCTTCTAACTCCAAATCCCACCTTTGGTGGACAACAGGGAGGGAGTGTTTAAGGAAGAACAGGAGTATAGGTATACAGTGACCTCCCTTGGTGGGTTACCCTGACTGTGGTCATTTATGTGGCCAACAAGTTGGTGTTAGACCATCTAGATCCTCATATTTTAATATGCAAGGTCATGCTGTTATTGCAGCATTCCTTATACCGCTGGAAATAAAAGTACTGTTTGATTGTTGTTTTCAATGGATTTTTACATCAGTTTTACTCCCCAGCTTGCCGAAGCTGTAAGTTGAAAATTCAGCTGCAAGGTTGCTGGGATGGTGGAGGTGGCATAATATCTGAAATTGGAGATTTGTACCACAGCAGACTATTCTCTGCATGCTCCTTGATGAAATAGTTAAAACCAACACTTGAATGCTGTGTTAAAGGGGAAGTGGGGCTGTCTGCATTTCATGCTGCTGTTCTTCAGCCTCTGCAGACTTGGGGAAGCAGCACATATGTTTGGCTTTATCGTGTGGGTTTCCTTCTCTTATTTGTAAACGATACAAGCCACTGGCTAGAAAGGCAAACCAATCCCCAGTAGCTTGGAGTGGCTGCGTAGTTTTGCAGCCAAGGGCTGGTCATGTGGCGTATTCCATGGGTCAGGAGCACGGGGTAGCGAGGCTGCAGAGGCAGCTGTGTCTGTAACTGCAGCAGTGACCAGGGGACTGTGGAGCAGCAGCAGAGCTGCTCTGTGCCCTTCTCCAGCACAGCTTTTCCTGCTCACATCCAGCTCCTCAGCAAAGGCTAAATAGCACCGTAAGTGATGTTTATGGAATACGGTGCTGGCTTACCACCGGCAGCAGCTTGCTCTTGCAGCAGTATTTTTGAATTTTACCAGCACTGCGTTTGCCCCTCAGTTTTTGTTCAGTCATACCATCACAATGTGCTCATTCATCCAGGAGCTGAAACTCATTCTAAAAAGGTGGCTGTGCGTTTTGACTGGCAACTACTCTGTTAGAGAAAATGTGTGCATGTGCTTCTAAGTGTAATGGAGATGGATATCTGATAAATAAGATTTATGTGGCTTCAGCTAGTGCATAGTGTAGTTGGTGTGGCTTTTCTTAAGTGGTTTACAACCAGAAATGCACGAATATAGGTATTTCCATTTTCTTCCATAGACAGCAATAAAATCTAATGTGATGGTTACCTAAGTACTTTACAAGTCGCTCCTTTAAAAGTGCGTGAATGATTCTTTTTTGAAGGAACTGTTTTGTCTGAAATTATTACATGCAATAATGCAGTAAATAAAGAAGTAATATGCAGTGCTTGCTTTCCCTGGTATGTGTGCTTTGTGTGGATGGCCATTCCTCTCATCTTTCTGTTGTGAGGCGTCTTCCAGGTGACAATGTTGGAAGTGCTAGAGGGATATTAATGTAGCGTTGTGTTTTGGGTACTTGCTGTGACTCATTTTTGTGGTTGGTGGCTGCGATGTTCTGAGGAAATGTGTTTGAGCAGCCATAGATCTGGAAAACCTTCATGTGGGAGTGCAGAGAATAGAGAAAATCAAATGAGCTTCATACTGGCATTGACACCAGAGCAAATTCTCCTATCTCATTTCTGCTGAACCCTGATCCTGGTGATAAAAGGTCACATGCATGTTACCCTTCACTTCCGTGACCTCATCGTTGTCTGATCCTCATTTATCAGTAGTCAGACTATACACGTGAAGTGTGAATTTTGCCATTCTCCAATTCTCCTGCAAGCACTTGTTCGCTACAAATGTTAAAACTTGTTTCTGTCTCTCTCCATGCTTTGGATCCCATGTGCGTGAGCTGCATTCCTTGATGCTTTTGTACTCTGCTTTCCTGGAGAAGCGACTGTCCCTCAGGCTCCCTTCAGTTGTCCCTGGTACCTTTGCTCCTAGAGACCCCCGGCTGCTGGCACAAGTCCCTGCAAGGGGTGTTTTTTGGGACCTTCCTGCTGGCTGTCCAACCTGTGTATCCCACAAGCTGGATATTTTGGGACTGACACTGTAATTTGGTGTAGTTTCAGTTCCACTGTAGCCACCCTTGTTAGTTGTGTGCAGCTTTCTCGGTGTTTTCTCCTGAGAGGCAGAAGGTTGCTTTTACAGTACCGCTTCCTGGGTATTTTATGAAGGCAAGAGGCTGCAACAGCCTGCTCGTGTCTTCCCCTCTGATGCAGCTGAATTTTCCTGGAACAGTGAATGTGCTCAGGCATGTCAAATCCGATGTGTGGTGACCCTCGGTGCCATCCTGCCCCAGCAGCTGAAGTGCTTCATGCCTTCCCATGTCTCTTTGGATTTAACCAGCGTTATCTTTCCTCTGACAGAGAACTTGGCCATCTCTGTTATCTGCCCCCGTGTCCTCTCAGTGCCCCATCCTAGTATCTCTAGATCTAACCCCTTTTCTCCTGGTGTTACTTTTTTAGAAGCCTTTGCTGAGTCTTTTATGATTATTCCGGTCTGTTCCATTGTAGCAGAGATGACAAATACTTGAATTGTTCTCCTGCAAGTTTTCATCAATATATTTAAGGTTTTTTTTTTTTTCTCAAGTGAGTTTTGTGCTATTGTCTCTCTTAATTGCTGTCTTCAGGTTAAACCAGTTACTTGTCAGTGCTTTGAAAAGAGGAAAGGAGCTGCCTGCATAGAGACATTTCATCAGTTATGCAGCTTTTTCACCAACTCCACCTTCCTACTGGGTAACTGCCTCTATTTCAGTTGTTCTTGAGCAGAGTTCACAAAGAAGCTGTGAAATGGTTTCCAGTTTCTTTCATGGTACATACAGGTTGAATCACAATCCCTCCTATGGGTAAAATATGTAAAAGCAGTTTGCTTTGTGTGAGGACCTTTTTTAGTGTGTGGGGCTCTTTTTTGTTTTTTGTTGTTGGGTTTTTTTGTTTGGTTGGGGTTTTTTGTTGCAGTTCTCTTGAAGAGCATGCACAGTAATATTTTGCTCAGATATGTGAAAAATAGGGTTGTGTAACTTTTTCCACATGTGTGTCTGCCTTTTTAAAATTTTTTTATTTATTTAAATGGTATCACAGTAGCTCTGCCTCTGTTTTGTCCTGTGCATTGTCAGCCATTTTGGCAGCTTATGGGTAGGGAATGCCTCTGAATTGCTCCCAGGCTACCTATTTGGGGCATTAGGTATTCATTCTCTGCATCCTCTTCCCATTTTCCAACCATTATAATTCTCTTTCCTTGTGCTCATCTTTTCTCCACTCTTTCTCAAAGACACAGAAGTCATTCAGCAAAAATAGCAATATTCCCTGCAATGTGGGGAATTATTAATTTTATTATTGTGGATTGTTTTAATTTTGGATTTTTTTTTTTTTTTTTAGGACTTAAAAGATTTGTGAAGCCATCGTGTTGACATGTAGCAGTTCTGTGCCTCAGTGTGTTACTGTTAAACCCTATCTGGTTTTCACCATTTTCATCACTGACTTTGGGGTTTTCTTTGGTGTTAAATAGGTGTGGTTTACTCTCTTAAGCATCCCTTGAGACTCCTAGCATCCTCCTGCAGGTCTGGTTGTATGATCTAAAATTTCTTTCCTCGGATCCAGTGTACCCATGAGCTTCTCTGGATTTCCTGTAACAGAGCACAGCATTTTTTCTGCTGCATCTGCTCTGTTGCGTCTCCTAGTCTCTGAGCAGTTTTCTCAACTTCTCCATATTTCTCGTGGAGAACTCTGCTCAAGCAGGCGTGTTCAGGCTGAAGAGAATTTGCCCTCTGGTTTTGTGTTGGTCTCCTTGAACTCCCGATTTCCTTTGCAGTGCCATATTTCTGACATCATACTTGCCCCTGGGTTCAGTTGCTCTGCTCTGATGGCTTATGTCTGAATTAATAATTACCATGGTATTGCTAATTGCTACTACTTTATAATACTTTCTGCTTGGGAGCTGTATGAATTGCCTCTGCTTGTTTGAGTATACCTAAACTTCCCTTAGGTTTGGGTAACTCCTGGGACCAACAGGGCTTCCTAGTCACCTCTGGAGTGAAGGTGCCTGGGGAGACCAGGGTCTTTTCAGCGTCATCACGTTCTTTTCTGTCCTTTCTGGCATGTGGTTGCTGAGCCAGAAATCAAGTTCTCTGCAGATGCAGTCACAGGTCACTGCAGTGAGTCTGTAGGTTTTCTCCTGGATGCGGTGTAGATGCGTTTCTTTTTGGTGAAAACAACGTTATGGTGTTTTCATTAAAACTAATGATGGTGACATCATTTACTCTCCAGAATCCCCTTTCTGCTGTATGTTCAAGAGGCCTGGCATACCCCAGCAGGACTTCTGCTGTATTTGAAGAGTACTGCCTGCTGAGCGTGGGCTCCTTTGAAAGGAGAGTGGTGCCCGCTTAGGAGGCTGCAGCCAAGTTACTTTATCCTCCTAGGCCTGAAGGGCAGGTCAGATTATTTTGGTAATCATGTCAGGATGTGAAATTAGTGAATAGGCTTCTAGAGCAATTCCTGTATAAAACCTGGGGTTTTGTAAGCTCGGTGGGCAGCTGTCCTGTGTTATGTTGTTGGTGTCCCAGTAGTGTCTGGCTTCTGACATCGGGAGCGAGTGACTGCAAGCAAGGGAGGTTTACTAAGGGTGTAACATGAGAGCACTATGTTAATGTAGCCGTGACTGAATCAGTACCGCAAGAAGATTAAAAGAAAGTGCTTCAGCTGTATTAAAAGGGTAACAGGAGACCTAGGAGACTTTAAAGCCATTAGCCTGAGGTGGAGTCTGTGCAATTTAAATTGCAAGAGTTAATTTGAAATTCAATGGAAGAAGATTTAACAGCTAAATATATATAAGTAGATCTGTGCTGTGGAAGGACACTGTAAAATGTGACAGGTTTGTCAAGATTACAGCCTGGTTGATCAGGGCATCAGCAGTAAAATTGTTTATCCAAAGCACTTGACTTTGTACTGTAGTTTATTTTATTGACATCTTACATTGCTAACAGAGAGCAGGTTATTGCTATTGAAAATTGGCTCAATGGAGGGAGAAACAACTGGGGAATTACAGTGGGATTGATGCTTGGGTTCAAGGGTGTGTAATTTTGTGTATCAGCCATCCCAAGGATGAGTTGGTTATCAGTTACTATTGATAAAAGTGGGAGGAGGAAGGGGTTGATAAGAGTTGATGAATGGGGATGTCAGCAGTTTGGAGCTGATGGCCAAATAGTGAAAAGGTCACCAGGACACAAGTGTAGCTGGGAGGATGATGGGGGAGAGAGGGTAGGGGTTGTAACTGTGGGATAGGAGTGGTGACAGAGTGTGAAGTTGTTCTGGGTAAGTCACCTCTGTAAGCTGTCATGTGTCCCTGAATATCCCTTATCCAGACAGCGAGGCTGCCATCTAGGCTGTGGACTTTTGCCTTGCTGGCACGCATCTCTTTCTTTCTCTCTCCCTCTCTCTCTCTCTCTCTAAGCAGTTGGTGAAACTAGTGCAACACCTGGCTTCAGAAATCTGCTTCTTTCATATCGAAGGCAATTTAAACTTTCAAGCAGAATTTCCTAATTTTAGACTCTGTCAAGTGCCTTGGTCATTCACTGAGCTAACAGGAGCCATGACTATTTACTTTCCAAATCAAAGTGTTTATTTAACCCAGATTTATTTCGAGATTGTAACTCTTACTGAGAAGTAGAGCAATGGAAAAGGTTGTTAGACTAGAAAATTAACTTCTAAAACACAAACACTTAAAAACATTTGAGATAAGTCCCGCAGCTGCCCTTGTTCAAAACTATCTGTCCAATTTGTACCCACTTAAAATGGTTGTTAATTCCTCTTGCAAAAGAGATTGGTTGTTGAGTAATAAGGGACATAAGGTCATGTGAAGCCTCATCTCCCTTTTTACTAAAGAATAAAGGATTTCATGTGGCATAACTGAAGAAATACCCTCTTGGAAGGGGTATTCTTCAGTGGCATTGTGCAAGCTCAGAGCAGAGAACAGAAAATGCATTTACCCTGTCTAGAACCTGGTTTCCCTTCCCCTGGCAGCAAAGCTTCCCCTGGGGTGACTTTTCCGAGACAGAGGAGCCTACACAAATGAGGATGATGTAAACTGGGAACTTGGAGTCAGGGCTTCCAGGTTGCAGCATCCTTGCTGGTGGAGAAAAGTATGTTCAAGGTGTTTAAGAATTGAACATATTTTAAGACTTCTTGGCATCCTCAGGAAGGGAAGCCTGGCACTGTTTTTTCCCTTAAAGCAGTCCTATCTCACTTTTTGTAAAGTTTTGATTAGTTTCAGAGCAGCTTTAGGAAGCAGGAATAAAGCTGACAATACGAGTTTTATACTGCTGAATGTGAAAACTGTGAATTGCACACAATCGTTGGAAATAGCCCATTCTCTTGTTCTTGCAAATCCAGCAGAAATGCAGTGACTGACCTTTGCTTTCACTTTCCAATAGCTTTGTGCTGTCTCTTGTAAAGCATTATTTTCCCCTTTTGACTACCACCAGAGGAGGGACCACATTTGATTTTAAACTTTGGCAGGCAGATGAACAAGTGCTGCTTAGCTCAGTTGGTCAGAGCATGGTGCTAATGACGCCAAAGTTGTGGGTTTAATCCCTGTATGGGCCATTTGCCCCAGAGTTGGACTCGATGTTCCTTGTGGGTCCCTTCCAACTTGGAATATTCTGTGAGTTGGTTTCTTTTCCCTGCAGTTAAGTGAAAATTCTAACACCTCTGCTTTTCACCTTGGAGTTTGTGTTTTCTGGGATGGCTCTTCAAGGTTTTGTAGTATTAACAATGGCTTTGGTTTTAATTGTCAATAATTTTTTTAAGCCTTTGTCATTTTGGAGTTCTTTCCTCCACGAGATGATAGCTAGAGCTGGAATCCCTGAATAAAGCACAGATGAACACAGAAACAGATTAATCTGCCTGGCTATATGCAAGATGACCCCCTGTTTGAAGTATGTCAGGGCCAACAGCAGTTCTGTATCTGCTCATACATCTGTTCTTTGACTATGGCTGTCGTTTTATGGCCATGCAGTGTTTGTTAAGGCTCCCTTTCTAAACGGGTCACAATTACAGAGGACACTGTGACTGCCAGCTGAATGTAACTGTGCTGGGCTGACAGTCAGCATATGTAATGTTTTGGCATTGTTTAATGTTCTTGTTTGCTTGTATGCTTCCAACGGGGAACAGTTGGTCTATTGTAATCAAAATGTATTGCTAACGATGTGTTCTGAATCTAAAAGGTGGCAGTATCGCTGCTAACACAAAAACATTCTTTTTCTTGAGGCTTCTGAGAAGGAATGGCTTCTGATCTCTGCCAGCAAAAGTAGAGCTTTTTCAGCTGGGAAGTATAAGATGACCATTTTCATGTATTTGAAAGGAAAAATGGCTACAATACACAAATGAATCTTTTGCTCAGGTGATTTAGATAGAAGCTAGAGCCACAGAGCCTGCTGCTGGTGGTAATTCTCAAGGCTTGTGTGGCTGTCTGACAAGAACTGCTATGTGAAAAGATGATTTTATGCTCGCAAAGTTATGCCTCTTGGAAGTACAGATCTGTTCCCTCACATGTATCCACAAGAGCAAAGAGGTAATCTGGTTTCTTGTTCTTGCTGCAAGGTAAACGCACGCATGCGAGTCTGTCAGGTTTACAGCATGTTAACAAGTGGTAATTGGTGGTGGGGGATTTGGCTTGGCTGTACTGTGTGCTGCCTCAGTTATGGTATGCATTCAGCAGGCAAGTGGCTTTAAATGCAGGCTAGGAACTGTGGTGGAGTATTACGTGTCTGAACTAGTTCTGCTCTTGAACCTTTGCTTGTGCACTTTCATACTCCTCCCATGAAGGTGAGTGTGGTTGGGAGAAATGAGCTTTTACTGCTTCAGTTAAAACCGGACTGGGCTGGTCTCAAGCTTCTGTTTTGCACTTCCAGTGCTGTTTCAGTCTTTTGGTGTTTATATTCTGTTTTTTCCTCTTTCATTAGCAGACAGCTAATGTGTTCCCCGGCTCATGGAGTAGTGAGAGGGCTGTGCCTTTAATATAAACCAGCTGTCAGCTGTGAAATGAGTAGAAAACTGAAGAATTCGGTAAACACTGTGGAGGGAGTGTACTTGCCATCTCAATGCCAAGCTCGACTAAAATCTAATGTGGGTGAGTTCAGATTTGATTAGTGTCAGCAGCATTGCTGGGGGCTCTGGAGAAAGTGTGTTCTTAGAATTTAAACAAGGGTTCGTCCCGGAAAGGTTTTGGCACAAACTAAGCGGGTGTTGCAGAAGATGCATTCAGGAAAAGTCAACAACCTTAAAATCCTAATCCCCAAGCCTGCTCTTCTGTCCCAAAAGTCAATTGTTCAGCTGCCGAGGGTTTAATTATTCGTTGTTTGCTACATACTTAAAATGACAGTAGCATCTGCCCCTTCCTTTTTAAAATGTAGCTTTCAGGTTAATCTTGCCACACACGAGTCACGCTAATGCCAACACCGGTGTGCGCGAGCATTGAGAACTAACATAGTTGCTGCTTAGGCCATGCTATCAGCATACATTTTAAATAAATTGGTGCTGTATTGCCACGTGTTCAGCCCATTCTTGTCTCCTGGTCTGTGAAACATGTAGATTTCATGCAATTGGAATGTGAGTTATCAAGACTGATGTTCCAAGGTCTGCCCTTCGAAGGAGGTGCCTATGCATAGTGATTTAATCAGACAAGCTGTGTTATTACTGCATTTTAGGGTAGTCAGCTTAGACACTGGTTGTGAAGAGGAGAGCCCAAGCCATGGCATTGGGAAGGGCTGGGGGAAAAGTTAGATGTGCCATGTCCCTGTCCTGTGGGGTGTGTACATGCTTGTGTGAGCCTTCCCCTTCCTTGCTTCATTTGCTCTGCTTTTTGCAAATGTGTTCCATGAACAAAGGCCCGTGCATTACCTGCAAGCTGCTCTGTTATTTCTGCTCGTTAATGCTGTACACTGACCTGCCTTTCCCTCCCTTCATGGGCTTGTTTTTGTTTTTTCCTGCAGCGCTCTGAGTCCTGGCATAACCTTTGCTGGCATTTAGTGCTATTGACCGACTGATCAGCAGTGCTTTCCTCTTACCCTGAATGCTGATGCCACATTTCCCCCCTGCCTTGATGCACCAGGATCTTGATTCTTGCAGGTCCCTACCCACGATCTTTCCCTCTTCTCCAAGCTGAAATGTGGTTACGAAGGTCTCAACAGCTGGAGCTTGATGGGCCCTTCTGAAAAACTCGATTAATTGAGATGCCCTTCTTTACTTTGCAGTTATATCTCTTGGAGAGACAGAGCTGAACTCTTGCAAATGACTGGCTAGATGGCTTCCTCCTTGCTGTTTATTGTTTTAAGTTAATGCTTAATCTTGATATTAATCAGAAGTAGGCACAGAAGCAGTCTGCGAGAGTCTGGGCTGTCAGAGGGGAACGAGGTAGTGAAGTGGTGGACTGTGGGGGAATTTGGGAGCTTCGAGTTTCAAACCTCACCTGCATTCAGATGGTTGGAACAACACTGCCTGAAGCTCTTACCCCAGCCAAAAGAAAGTGCTTTGTGGGAATAGATAGTTTGCAATGAAGGGAGGGAAAGGAACGTGTCTAAGGCAGTGGTTGTATGATCTCTGTAAGCTGACGTTATGGCCAAAAGAAAAGGTCCTGGAGGCTCCTCCTTTGGACAGGTGTTTCTACCACAGCTACTAAACCATCTCCACAAACGTACCTGTTTGAAAAGCTAATTTTATGTGTATTTGCATGTATCTGTTACAATGCAGATACAGGGTCAGGGTCTTTTCTGTGATGAATTTCTTTTTGTGGCCACGCTAACCGGGTGCCAGCTTCAGGCTGCATAGGTCTGGAAGTGAAAGGAAGGTGGGATAACCTGCATAGTTTACTCATGGAAAGCTTGTCAAATGAACTGAAGTAAATTCTCTGACTGCAGGTATTGTGGCGGGGGGATTCTAAAGATTATGGAAGTCCAGAAGGCCTAACTGAAAGCAGCATCAGTAGGGATTTGATGGATGTTAGATGGGGCATTTTTAATGGGAAATAAGGGCTGAGGTGCTAGAAGTGCTGGTTAGTGTATAGACAAATTATTGTGGTTCTGTTTGCTGACATGCAGCACTTCTCTGGAGCTGTGTATGAAGCTTTCATGGTCTGTCTGTGATACTGGTATGAACAGAGGAATAAGTTAGTGCTTGTGGTAGCTTTCTGCTGTGCTTTAGACATACAACATCCTAACTGGAAAAAAAAAAAATATTTTTTCTATAGTAGTAGCAAAGAAGAATGAATTTCAGTAGCCAGTGGTGTTTTTTATTGTTAGCATTTGGCAGGAAATTCAAAGTTTTATGGGTGTATTGACATCTTGTAATTTCTGGGTCTTGAGCTTTTTCGTCTATTGGGACACCTTCACGTTCCATCACTGATGGTGGTGTGTCTGTTTACAAAATAAGCTGTCACAATATTCTGAGAAACTTGAAGGTAGAGCCTGCATGTTTGAAAAGATTATCAAAAAACTCAGCTTGCTTTTCTTTTGTCTTTTAGGGGTTTTTTAAAATGAAAACCCATGGGCTTTAAATTTGTTGCCCTTCCCCCAGCTTATTAAGCCCATTATTCCTGTTAATTTGTCTTTTAATTAAAAGAGAAATAGCAGAACATCCCAAATTTTTGCTTTTGGATACAGTCAAATTAAGTAGGCTGGTGGGCACTGCAGAGTGCTGTAGCTTTTTCTGGGGTGGGTCTCTGCTGATGGAGGCTTGGACACCTTGCTTCATCCTAGTTTTTTAAGGCCAATATTTAAGAAGGTTTGCTTAGTGCTTTATTCACCTCTCTCTCCCACTTTTCCATCAATGCAAATAGAAACATTTAGTAGCTTTAGCCAGATTTCGATATTTGAGTAGTTTTTTCTGTCTCTGCCTAGGGGGCAAATTGTTATTCAGCTTTTGATGTATTCTGGTAGCCTTCTTTTTTTTTTTCCTGTGATAAATCAGTGTTCAGTGAGAAGGCAGCTAGTCTTGATTTGTTGCATGAACCTGGCAAACTGTAGCCCATTCAGCTCAGCTCTGGGTCAGCAGAGGGAGTTCCTGAAGCGTGGGCTGTCACAGTTTGCCAAGTGTTTGTGGGAGGAATTTAGCAGACAGCTGTTTAAGGTAGTGTGTCTTTTCTAGGATGAGGAGAAGGGACTGGGTGACTTCTTGGGATCTCCTGTAGCCTCTTTGCTGTTCATGTATCCATGACATCCCTGGTTTCAAATGCTTGTTTTAAGTCAAGTGATGAACATTTTGGATGCTGTAGTGATGAGAGCTGTAGGATCAGGTATAAATTTGCCTGTTGCATCTTCTGTGCCTTTGATGGCATAGAATACTATTACACCTTGTATTAATTGACTGATAGTTCCAGGTAACAGATCTAACAACTCTTAATGTTAATGCTTGGGTTTATATGCAGAAGGACTTGTACTTGAATTATAGAAGCTGTCAAAGAACAAATAAGTTACCCAGACTTTCCTGCCTCATCCCAATAGCTGAAAGGTCAGATTGTCTTTTGAAACATCAAAAAGCAAATCGTGTCTTTCACAGACATGGCATGTGTCAGTAACAATTTATTCCACTGCTGGATGCCTGAAAAATCGTGAAGTCCTTTATCCTTATAAAAATATGTTCTGCATGGCTCTGTGGAAGAGAGTACCTTCATTATTTTGAATGAGTGATACTCGTGTTTTAGCCCCAGCTGTTGATCCAGCACCACACAGCTGCTTGGAATAATCACATTTTAAGACTAGTAGTTGTTTTCCTAAGTAATCCAGCGATTATTTAGGAAAACAAGCACCATCACTTTGAATATCCCTCCTTTCCTACTTCTTTCCCCAGCTGTGTATGCTGATCCATAATGCCATATGGTCTGGAATATCCCTTTGGTCAGTTGGGGTCAGCTGTTCCAGCTGTGTCCCCTCCCATCTTCTTGGGCACCCCCAGCCTCTTTTCTGCAGTTCAGTTTTTGAAAGGGAGACCAGAATATTTCTTCAGAAAGAGCAAAGGTTCAAGATTTTAAGGAACTTTTTGTAAGAGATGACAAAGGAATCTAGTAGAGCTAGTTTTCTTATTTTCCAGATCTTTCCAAGAGCAAAAGTTTTCAGGAATTGGTAGAAGCTAAAATTCTCTGAGAATGCAGGTTACCATGTAGTTTTTGTACATGATATTTTTAGTTGTTTTATGAAATAAGTTTTGGGGGTGGGGGAAGAGCAATGCCTTTACATTTGTGTCTTGTTTCCAGGATTGGGGTTTGACTTTTTGTTTTAGATGTTTGCTTAATCCCTAGAATAGCAAGATGCATTTGGGGGATTTGTTTTTTCTCTTTGTGTTCGTTTTGCAGTGAGCTCATCCTGTTAAAGGGATCTCAGTGCCAAAGGGAGGGATCAGTCACTCAGATGCTAAGGGTTCTGGCAGATACTACTCTTCCCACTGGCTTTCATGGATTCAGGGAAGATCTGTTTTCAGGATTGGGTGAATTTTCTTTAATTCAACTTCCCTTTTCTCTATGCAGTACCTCCAGTGAAGCAGAATGAAGAGCTGGCTGCAGATTTCATTGAGAATTCTGTATAGCAGTGCCTGAAATAGCCCAAAATGAGTCGTGTGGTTGCCTGTTTGCCCATGCAAACAGTTTGTTCACTATGCACAGAAACCAGGAGGGGCAAACCCCTGGACATGAGCATCTTTTCAGTTTGCATTGAACTGCACATAAAGCAGATTTTGCAGCAAACCTGTAAAGAACTCATATTAATCTTGTAGTGGAAAATTATGTTGTTGAGTGCTGCTGCTCAAGCTGTCCAAAAGCTGCTGGTACCAAGTCCAGATGGAGATGAGAGATACTGCCTGTGAACTCAAATTCAGGAGCTGAGAGGCTGTCTCTGGGCATTCACACAGCTGGAAGGCTGATAGGTTTCTTTCTTTTTCTTTTTTAATTTTTTGACAAGGAACAAGTGAAATAAAAGCTTAATTGGATTGGGTGGCTCAGGTAGTGGAGGAAAAAGAGATTGGATGATCCTTCAGGACCTGCAAGAAGGAGAAGCCCTGTGCAACACCACTGTCCAGGCTTTCTGCAGAAAAAGACGAGTGCTCTTGAAGATCCTGCCTGGGCTAGAAACCATCTCTTGTTCAAAACAAGGCTAGCAAGGAAAGCTGGAAGGCTTGCCAGGGACCTGATGTGTGGGCTGTCCTGCCCTTTGCATGGCTGCTGTATTGTTTCTTTGTGCCCCCGTGTGCCTTGGGATTCCACTGCAGTTTCCAAGTTGTAGAATAGGTTGTTTTGGGTACAACTCTGTTTACCCCAAAAAATCACCCCAATCCTTTAAATTTCCTTTGGCCCTTATTTTTTTTAATCTTTTGCCTTCTCGTTGTTATGCTCTTGATCCCTGTCTGAGGGGACAAATGTATTGATTTTTTTTTAATATATGTTTTCTGTTAGGAAACTGGGGGGATGTGTTCTTGCTATGCCATATATTTTATTTTTTCCTCTACCACCCTTAAAGTCACTTTTGTCACCTGGTGTTCAGGAGGTACCTTGTTGTGATCGAGGTCTTGGCTTTCCACATCCTGTGCTCTGAATTCCTGCTGGGAGAGCCCTGCTGGTTTGCAGTTTGAAGAGCTGAGGACACGAGGGACACCAGAGTGACAGCATTCACGGAACAAACAGAGCCTCATACTCTGGTGTCTGTGGGCATTTTGTTTCAGTGCTGCCCCAGGCAGATCACAAAGGCCACGTGGGCTGCGGGTGCATTTGTCTATAGATCTTTTTGGGAACTGCAAGCACAGCCTGTGTGTGTTTCTGATAAATGTTGTCCTTGCTCTGCTGCAGCTCTGATGGGACCAGTCTTAGTCTCTTGTTTCACCCTCGACCTGCCCTTTCACCCTGGTCACACAGCTGATCAGGGGATGCTAATGAAAACACTCCTGGTGTATAAATAATTCAGATAATCTGCAGGGGAAATTGTTTTAATCTGAGTCTGGATGCAGAACATGCCACAGGATTGTGGTGATTGGACACGGTTCACGAAACCTCCCAAGTTTGCTGCAGAGGAGGGGGCAGCACTCAGGAGAAGCTGTCATGAGAGGACCCCCAGCTTCTCTCCAGCCAGATACTCACACTGTGCCCAAATGCAAAATGTGCTTGTTCTGAGTGAATGTAGGACCTTCATCCAGTTTTAAGTTACCAGGAAAACCTTCTGTTTCTGATGTCACCCTTGCAGGAAATACTTCCTTCTGTCAGACTTCAGTATGTCTGGAGAGGGAATGTAGTTTTTTGTGTTCACTTCAGGAAACTGCATGAAGCAAAAACTACTTCAGATTTTACCTGTGTTTGGACAGAAGCCAGATGTTGGGCAAAAGCCTTTGGTAAACGTAGGGAGGAAAATGTGATGTTGGGGATTTTGTTTTATTTTGAGGTGACTTGGAGTTGGGTGTTCTGTGTTGTGTGAGACGTTTCGTTGTTTTGGGGTTTTTTAGACATTGCTTTTATTGTTCCAGGAAATCAATTTCTGATATTCTTAAATATCTTCTGCTTGCAGCTGCTTATGTTTTGCATCACTTGTATTTTCCAGCTAAGACCTGCTGAGTTTTCTGGTGAAAAGGTGATGACAAGCATGTGGCTTTTGCCTGAGCACACCAAAATTTCCTTTTGCAGGGCATATATTTCCTGAAATAGCTTTTCTACCGAGCAAGAGGAGTTTAATTTAGCTAAATTGCTCACTGAAGATTTTCCTGGTAATTTCATAATGCCTGCACTTCAGCACGTATTGTCGGGTTTATCAGGAGAAAAGCTGTCTGGTGGATAAAAGCTTTGCCCTGGTTACATTGTAAGTAGACATCTCCCTGGAGATGAGGTGTAAATGTCACGTTGCTGATTAGCATCTGACATGGGGCATGGGAGCAAGGAAAGGGATGCCTCCGTTCAGTCTCCAAAAAGGAGAAACTGGAATCATTCCTGAGCTCTGACGGTGTTACTTGGACAATGTCCTCCTCGGTGTTTTTCTGTTCCTGGTTCCAGCTTGTGGCCGGGCCATGAGAAGTGCTTTGCCACCCAGATCTCTGAAGAGCCCGTGTTTTGATGTGCTCTGGTTGTGCCTGGAGGAGTTTAGACCTGGCTGTGTTGTCTTCCTAAGCGAGTGGGGTTTTTATTGTGTCGAAGTGAAATCTTGGCATATGCAAAATTCCCCTGGGAGAGTTCTTTTTGGCTGCAGCAGGATCTGGGCCCCAGGCAGGAAAACTTGCTGGAAAGCCCCATCCTGCCTGGCTGCTCACCTGTACTGTGGTTCTTACTGGGAAGGTGGTGATGACACAGTGTCTTGATTTAAGGCGTGGACACTCCAAAATGAGATACCTCCCCTTTTAGCTTTAACCACTCCCTTTTTGCCAATAAGGAGAGATGAATGTGGGTAGATCTAAGTGAAAAAATAACTACGGACAAAATGTTTTAACAAAAAGACACACTTTTCTCATTGAAGAGAGCTAAGTTATAGTCCAGTTGCTCGGCAGTTAAATGTCAGCTACCCTTTAGTGATCTCCCTTTGTCTTCCACAAATCCATTCCAGCTAAGAAAATAGGTGGTAGGTGCTGATGTTGGGGTGGCTGTGGAAAGCTGGCTTTAATCTGAGAGTAGGGAGCAATGATCATCTGTGATTAACCCAAACAAAATGTCGTGTGGGGTTTTTTCCCAAAGTTGTGGGCAGAGGTGGCTCAGTCTGAAGCTTTGGTACTCACTAATGTTCTTCTAAAGCCTCTGTTTTGTACCATTTCCTCTGCCACTGTTTCTGCTTTTCTTACTATAGGAAGCTGGGCTTGAGGTGTGGAAATGTCACTGGAAGCCTTGATGGAGTTCTTTACCTCTTCCTTGTCAAATTTGCTGTGGGAAGTATAAAAATCTGTTGAACCTTTCAACGTAGCCTTGTTGCAGCCACAGCTGGGTGACAGTGTCTTGGGAATATATTTTTTTCCCCCTCTTGGAAAATGACAGTTGCTTTAGCTTGTGAAGAAAAGGGCTTTAATTTTGATAGTACATGTTTCTGAAGTGCAGAATGTGGTTCCAGGGTGAGAGGAGGCAGACAGGCACTTGTAGGCAGTGTGGTAAAGGCAGGTTTTGGATTAATAAGAGGATAGCCTATTCCCTGTGAGCACCTTAGCAATCATGCCAAGAAACTTAGCTGGGTGGGGGAGATTGGAATGTCTTCTTTTTTGCTGTGCTAGAAAACTGTTCCTGAGAGTCTTGGCTTTTGGACTACAAAAGCTATTGAGATTTTGAAAATTTTGGTGCATGATTAAACTATTTCCATCCCAGTTCTGTCTGCACACTCATATTTCTTGTACAAATGTGTAAAAAAGAGGTCTTTAGGCTCTCTATTTGACAATTTCAACTAGCTGACAGTGGCTAAACCCTCTTAGCACTAGTCTAGAGCCAGTTCAGTTCAATCCAAGAATTGCCAAATGGGAGATTAATAATTTCATGCCTTTTGGAAAAACTGTTCTCTGCTTTCAGCTGCCTGCAGTTCCCAATACTGAGAACTCTTTGCTCACTGGCGTGGAACATGATTCTTGCTCAAGACTGTCTACTGAAAAGCAACAGAAATTGTGTTGCCTGAAGGCTTGCTATGGGTTTTAGTTCTTGATTGCAGGGCTGGTTGAGAAACCTCAGTGCACATGGAATGTTAGTCAACTAAATCACTACAAGTACATCTTTATGTAAACTTATGTGCAGATATAGACATGCACATGAGTGTATATTTGCTAGTTATTCTGATACAATAAGGGGAATTTTGAGATACATTGCTTAACTAGCTGCTGTGTGTTACTTGATTTTTTTTGTTTGTTTGGGTTTCGTGGTTTCGTTGGGGATTTTTTGTTGGGGTTTTTTTTTTGTTGGGTGTTTTTGGTTTTGGTGGTTTGTTTGTTTTTATTTTTGTTAGTGTTTTGGTTTGTTTGGGGGTTTTTAAAATTATTATTCCCACTCAGAATACTCAAGAGAAAATGGAGATAAAGTGTTTGGGTTATTGTTCCAAACTTATTCTGGACTCAGAGAGAATAATGCTGCAGATTATGAAATTTATTATGTTTTATAGCTTAGAAAGGCTTGCTTTCCAGGGTATTGAGAGGTAAGAGGTATGAACTCTTTTAGCTGGACAAGGCAGAGTGTCTGCTCCAGTCCATGTGTGAGATCATGTGTAACTTTATCAGTCTCATTACATACAGTTCCTCAAAAATATGTGAAAATCTAACCGAACAAAATCTTATAGGGATCTAAATAGGAAGTACGGTGAGGCTGCTTTTTGGAGATGAACATGTGATATGCATTCTAGAGATTCTGAAATCTGTTAAGTCAGCAGGAAAAAAAAGCTCTTGTTACAGAGTCTTTTAAAATGTAATCAGTAGGGAGTTTCTCTTCCCTGTTTCTAAGCTGCCTGTCATCAGCTGGTATTTTGATTACTTCTGCTTCTCTCAAACAACTGAGGCTACACAAACTGTTTAAAATTAGGTTTTGTTTGAAGTGTAAATGATCAGATTTTCAAAAACACCAAGCACACAGATCATTGTGAAAGTTGCTCCATAAAAATTCTGCTGTATTCAGCTTTGTCTTTCTATATTTTTTTTGTTTTTCTTTTATACAGGCGATATGGATTATGGTTTCGATTGAGGAAGTTACTGCTCTGGTTGCTGGGAATGTACATAGCCATCCCATTTCTAGTAAAACTTTGCCCTGCTATTCAGGCAAAGCTGGTCTTCCTAAACTTTGGTAAGTGACTCAGGTGGGTGGGTGAGGGGAAAAGGGGAAGAGTTTGTTTGTCTTCAGTTTGTTTGTCTTCACTTTCACCCTGCATGTGAACAGCTTGTGAAGGACTTGAACTTTCACAGGTTGTAAACTTCCCCAGACTGAGGTTTGGAAAGCATTCTCTGTGGCCCTGGTGGTTGTTGTAGCATGTCTTTATATAAATAGAGTGACCAAACTGAAGCCAATTTTCAGCCAAAAGACTTTTCCTTCAGGAAAACTGTGCAATATGTCAGATGTGTTTTTCTGAAGGGTTCAACACTGTTGCAGGAAGAGACAGCAAACAAGTGAAATTAAGTCCAGCAATCTAAATTTGCATTTAAACCTCACTTGTGTTTTCTAATGAAGTGTTGAAAAATATCTTCCTCTGATTGCAGAAGCTAGAAGGACCAACTATGGATACATTGTTTTTATATAACTTGTCTAATTTTGATTGCATGCTTTGCATGTTCTCACACCTTGGATGGTGGTTGCTGTGAAGTGTGACCATGTGCAGAGTAGCTCTTGTGCTTTGGTTGTCGGAACTGACAGCTAGGTAACCTGAATAGTGCAGGTTTCAGTGATTTTAATTTGCTTTTGCAGAGCTTTGTTAGGTCTCCCTGAAGTTCTGCCTCTGTTCATTCCCAAGGGACCAAAATAATTGTCCTGTAGCATGTTCTTGCTGCTGTGTCTGGCAGGTTTCCTCAGTATGCTCTACAACATGTTTAGAGTTAGTGCAGTCTGCACCATATTTAGAATCAGGACAGAGATTTCCAGGGAATTTGTCCAGAAACCTGCCCTGGAGGTGGATAGCCATGAGTAGCATGGAGAGTGGGAGAAAATGGGCCAGCTTTTGAAGGAGCATTCTGCTCCAGTGGTTTTGGAAGTTCACCCCTGAACAAATGCTAGACCTTGGTAAAGTGGCAGAATATTTGGAAGAAAATTTCTGTGGCAGTTCCAAAGAGGGGGAAGTTGCTGCAATGTGTTGGAACCCTGGCTGCTAATTGTTGGACACTGCTCATTACTGGACAGCACCCTCAGGGGGAGGGGAAGGAAAGCAGAGCAGCAGGCACTGTGGCCACTCAAACTGCAGCTGAACCAGATGAGCAACCTGTGCCAGGAGCAGTCAGCCCTGTACAGAGCAAGAAATCCAAGACCAAATCAGTTTGTGTAGTGAGTGATGAAGAGGAGGCAGGACCCTCACAACCAGAGGAAGAGGCAGGGCCAGAGATAATCACCCTGTCCCTACCCTCAGGTGAGCTGTGAGGTGAGTCCCTGGTTACCTGGCTGCTCCAAGGAAGCCAAGCAATTAGGGTTCCTGTCCCAGGATGCAGGTATTGGGAAAAGACCAGGAACTCAGCCTCTGGAAGTTGCCCCTGTCAAGCATGAGGGAAAGATACCTTTGCAGAGATGACCTTTGTGCGCACCAAGACAAGTGGAACACCATGGAGCAAGGTATCCAGTACCTGAGAGAATAGGCTGTGCTGGAGGTGATCTATAAGGATTCAAAGAAGGAGCAATCCCCTATAAACCCAGATGACATCCAGTGTACACAAACCATGTGTTGGAAGTTCCTGTGGAGCATGCCAGTGTCATGTGTCAGCTCATTGGCAGTGATGCTGTGGACAGGAGGAGAAAAAAAATGGACAGTTTGGTTCCCAAACTCCAGCTGTATGAAAAAAACATCTCCTCCCTGGTAGGGGCCTGCGTCTTGTCTGTGGAAAGACTGTCCAAGGAATTAAAAAATTTAAATTAAAGAAGAAATTTAAATTAAGGAAGAAAATGCAATTTTCTTCATGCCTTTAGTAGCAGAGTGCAGGCCTCAGTTTGCCTTTACCTGGAGGGGTGTACACCTGAAATTGCCTGCCCCAGGGGTGGAAGCACAGTCCCACCATCTGCCATGGACTGCTCCAGGCTGCACTGGAAAAGGGTGAGTGAGGCTCAGGAACACTTGCAGTATACTGATGGCATCATCATTTGGGGCAATACAGCAGAGGAGGGTTTTGAGAAAAGGGAGAAAATAATCCAGATCATCCTGAAGGCCAGCTTTGCCACAAAACAAAGTAAGGTCAAGGGATCTGCCCAGGAAATTTGGTTTTTAGGAGTAAAATGGGAAGATGGATGGCATCAGATTCCAATGGACATGGTCAGCAGAGTAGCAGCTATGTCCCGGTGACCAGCAAGAAGGAAACACAGACTTTCCCAGGTGCTGTGGTTTTTTGGAAGATGCATACCCTGGAGTGCAGTCATACTCTGAGCCCTGTCTCTCTTGTGACACAGAAGAAGAATGATTTCCAAGTGGGGGCCTGAAGAGCAAGCAAGCCTTTGAACAGATCAAACAGGAGACTGCCCACGCAGTAGCCCTTGGGCCGGTCAGGACAGGTCAGGATGCAAAAAAATGTGCTCTGCAGCTGGGGAGAATGGTCCTTCCTGGAGTCTCTGGCCAAAGGTACCTGGAGAGACTTGAGGGCAACCCCTGGGGCTCTGGAGTTGGGGATACAAAGGATCTGAGGCCTGGATTTCTGGCTGATGTTAAACCACCACAAAGGCACGGAGAAGTTGCATAACTTTCCTGGAGCACTGCTAGAAGTGACTTGTGTGCCTGTGCAGACCTCGACTGCAGAACTTGCCATCCTCTTGGAGGATCCACTGCCCTCATGAGACGCAGCAGGTCCCTGGTGCTTTGTGTGGTTTGTCTGGGACTCTTCCATATGCTTGTGCACAAGAGCAGACAGACTCGCACCGGTACAGATTTGCAGTCTGAGGGTCCACATTTGTGAGGTTGACGTGGGCTGTTGTCTGCTTTGGTTTTTATGTTTGTGTAAAGCCAAATGTTTTTTTAGAGGATAAGTGCAGTGAGGTTTAACTGTCAGCATTATCAGTGTTTCTTTGTGTGTCAGTAGCACAAAAGCTTTGGTATGTTAATTGCTATTCCACTAAATCCCAAGGAGACAGACTTCCTGGTTCTGCTGCAGTGGAGCTCCATATTATGGGAAAAGCCTGAATCCAAATCAGCTAACCCACCCCTGGTGCAGCAGAGATTTATAAAGCAGACTGGACAGAGATGGTTGAATGTTTGTCAAAGGAAGCTTTGTCTGTCTCCCCCACCTCCTCTTAATTTTAGCCTGCTCCCTGTGTTTTTGGTGGTTGCTTGTGTCTTCTTACCTTGCTCTCTTTGCTGTTCATGTTTTACAACACAGCTGTAGCCAATTCGTCCTTCTACACAAAAACATCTTCCCAGCACAGTGAACCAGTTTGTACAACTCTCCAGTGCCTTGGTTTGTAAAAAAATAAAGGTAAAGATTAAAATTAAAACTTTTTTTTTCCATTTCAGTGAGGGTCCCATATTTCATTGACTTGAAAAGACCACAGGATCAAGGTTTAAACCACACCTGTAATTATTACTTGCAGCCAGAGGAGGATGTAACCATTGGAGTCTGGTAAGGAATCCAGTTCTGTGCAGTATGTGCCATGCATCTTTATCCTTCTTTTTGTTCTCAGTGTTGCCTATTCAGTCTTTTTGCTGTGCATGCTCTCATTTGTGGATGTTTGTATTTTCCTCTGCCAAGTGACCGAGTTCATGTTGAAAAGTATGCAAGTCTCTGGGGCTCATCTGAGCTCAGATCAGGAATGCACAAACAGAGTCAGACAACCTGTGCATTCAGAGAAGCATCAAAATTTGGAATCATAAAGGTTACAGGTCTGCATCACTACAAAGATCCTGCCTCCAGATCAGACCAGACCCAAGGAGTTAGACGTTTTGTCATTCAACTCTGATTCATATTTTGTTTTGCAAAATACATGTGGGGGAAGATAGGAAAACAGATCAAAGTGTTCAGAGTAGGAGGAAGAAAATTCAGTGCATAAAACATATGTAAGATTTGGAGAGTGGGTGAGAGCGGAACACACAGATTACTCTCTTAACAAAACAAGTGACAGTGTCAGAGCTGATTTGTCATTTCTTTCTCACAAAGATGATTTTCTGGTCCCAGGTAGGGACAATTCATTTTAGCACCTTGTTACCCAGGATCGTGTCAGGTATGGAGGGAACGGGGTGTTCCCTTAAAGGAGCCAGTGATGTTCAATCTGTAAGCTGTAGGATTTGGAGTTTTCAGTTGTGCGTGTAACTTGGATGTGTCCTTTAATGCAGTAGAGATTTTTCTCTTCACAGGGTGCATAATCTTTAAATGGGATAGAGATATTATAATTACCATTAGGACAGTTTCTTTCCTTTAAGTAAGTTTTAGTGAAAGATATGCTTAGAAACTTGAAAACTTCAGTCTTTCCAGGATAGGCTAATAAACAGTGGTTTGATTCTTCACTTGGACAATTAAAATTCTACCTGTTAAGCTGTTAAATAAGTTTTTATTGCAGTCTTGAAATTTGTATTTTATTTCCCTTACAAGTGTTCTGTGTATCTTTACTGAAACAGAACTTCCAGCTTATGGCAATTCAGAGACTGTCATTTGTCTTGATATTTATGGGAGATGTTCACAAAAGTTTGGAATCTTGCTTTTTAATGCCAGTGCAAGGTCTTGTGTTTGGTATACTTGTGAAACGAAGTCCTCAGCCTGCTTTGTTTGTAAGTTTGCAAAAGTCTTGGGGCAGAACAGCTAAAGAATTTTTGAATCTTACAGTTACTGAGGCTTTTTACCTCTTCAAGACCTTGGTGTCTGCTGGCTCATGCAAACAAGTAGACTTTTTACATTGCTTTCCCCCTGTTAGTTTGTCCTCTGAGCTTTACATCTGGGGAGGATTGGTGTGGCAGGTGCAAGCTTGTTTGCCTTTCAGGTAAAAAGGCATGTGAGTGCTTAAGTTACTTCTGATGGCTGGAAGCCAGCCCCCTTCTCAACAACTGAGATGGTTGTGGGCATGTACTTGCTTTGTGTTTGTGTTCTAATTATCCAGTTTAATTGCCTACCTTCTGTTCAGTCTGTCGTTTCTCTTTCTGTTCCACCAGCGTTGAATTCTTTCTAGCAGGTCACCTAGGTACATTATCTACAGAAGAACAGCTGCGAGTTAAAAATTCCTGGCTCTTGTAGACTGTGACTTTTTCAGCTAAAATGTTCCACCTTCAAGAACCTTGTGCCTGAAAACAAAACACATGATCTTCTCCTCAGACTCTGGGCCCTTCCTTTTCCTCAGATTGGCTGTGGAGTCAGATATGCCTCTTAATCACTGAACATTCTTTCCGAGCCCAACTGCCTTTGATTATTCTGAACATCTGCTGACCTAGCGGTGAATCTTGTTGATGGTATATAAGTATGTTAATTGAAGTAATTAAGTGCCATAAAAGCTGAGGAATTGTGATTCTTTCGCCAGAGCAGCAGGAAGTTCAGTAATTGTGCCTTTGAAGTTTGATGCCTTGCACAGCCCTAAGTTTTGAAGGCAGTGGTGATGGAGGTGAAAACTGTAGCCACTGCCTTTTAAATGTGGCCATTTGTCGGCTAATCAGGACAGTTTTATGAAAATGTGCGTGAGGTGTGTAGTCCTGAGGGAAGGAGTTGATCAGAAAAACTCAGAATTCAAGTGGCAGACACTCCAGTGTTGAGTAGCAGCAGGACAGTGTAAATTTTCTTTCTGTACACAGGCACACGGTCCCTGCAGCCTTATGGAAGAATGCCCGAGGGAAGGACCAGCTGTGGTTTGAAGAGGCTTTGGGCTCCAGCCATCCTGTAATCCTTTACCTGCACGGCAATGCGGGAACAAGGTGAGGCACAAAGCACTGATGGCTTTGTTTCAGGATGTGTCCTCCTGGCTTGTCACAGCTTCAGCACGTTAAGAAAGATGGAGAAAAACTCCTTGGGGCCTGTAGTGATAGGACAAGGGATAGTGATTTTAAACTAAAAGAGGGTCAATTTAGATCAGATCTAAAGAAGAAATTGTTTACAATGAGGGTGGTGGTCGAACACTACAGGTTGCCCAGAGAGGTGGTGGATGCCCCATCCCTGGAAACATTCAAGGTCAGGCTGGATGAGGCTCTGAGCAATCTGATCTAGTTGAAGATGTCCCTGCTCGTTGCAGGGGATTTGGACTAGATGGTTTTTAAAGGGCTCTTCCACCCCAAGCTACTCTATGACTAAAACCAAAATAAAATTTACTCCTTTTAAAAGAAGGCACATATGTGTTATGTAATGATTCCTCTCCATTTGTTGAATGTGGGATTACATTTATTGCAGTTATCAGAGATACCTGATATTGTAGTTTACCTTGTATCCTCTGCTAGAAGACAGGAGGCTGTGACCCTTCCTAAACCAGGCGATGAGAAGTACTTCTTTTCAGTGTAGTAGTCTCTGAATCGAGACATGGGATGGTATTAGTGCTTCTGTATATGTGACTCACAGGGATCAAATAAACCTTCCAGTTCCTTTTGTGAGTTTATTTTAGTAGTTAACACATTCTGAGGAAGGAAAATCAGAAGGAAAGAGGAAGGTCATGTGCTGATCTTGTTTCATTATTACATCTGTCCAGGACATTTGTCTGGACCAGGAGCACTTTTAAAATTTGTAATTTTATAGTTGACTGTGTATTGGTGAAAGTAGTAGGTTAGCTCTCTGTACTTTGTTGCTGGATGCTAAAAACCATTAATACCGTGTGAAGATATTTCTCAGGATCATGTTCTTCCTGCCACGTCTCCACATGTTACAGTGCTTTTATTAATTTATTAGAACATGGTCTTTCCCCTTACAAATAGGCATTTCACAAAAGAGTATCAACCCTTCTGAATTTTGAGTGCCAGTTCTGGGCATGTTTTTTCTTGATGGCTCGTTCTTTTGAAGCTGATGTCTGCCCATAGATACTCTGCAAAAGCAGAAACATTGCAGGAAAACAAGTTCCATGACGTAAAGTAAAGAAACTGTTTTAGCTGTGCTGCTAGTGAAGGTTTGCTAGCCTCTACATCACGAGAACATTTTTTACCCAAATTCTTGTCTCAGCAGCGTGCTTTCCTTGGTACAAGGGCATGGTGTGGAAGGTGTGTGCTGCGACCCAGGCAATGCATGAACAGATGGATTTTTTTTGCAAAGTGCCCCTGCCTTCTTGTGCTGATGCATTGCAAGGTTTAATCAAATTGTCTTTCAAATACTTCTTCACTTGGTTTTTTGCCTTTATTGAGTGTAGCAAGCGATACTAAGGGAAGCTGTTCTGCAGCTTAATGGTGGCGATTTGGGGCCATTATCTCTGTTGTGTGCATATTGATTAGGTTTCCTTCTCAACTCCCCCAAGTGCTGCTGAGGTAAAGGACTGAACTAGGGATCAGTACATATTTCACATTTCACTCTGTGCACTGGAGGAGCTGGAGGTATTTTGGCTTTGCCATTTCAGATTTAATGTGTATGCTTGTTTCTGTGCTGCCCATTCAGTCACTTGTCCCAGGGCTGCTTGATGGCTGCAGGCTGCATTAACCACGAGTAAAAGGCACTGCCTTGGCTTCCTGGTTTGACCTGAGTGATCTGGGGCTGAGGCAAAAATGTTATGTGTACTTGATCCCCTCAGAAAAAATTCCTCTGTTACACTTCAAGGAAAGCATGAAAAAGCACAAACATGTGCATGTGAAAGGTGACTTTTCAAGTGAGCGGATCATCATCTTCAGGCTTGTATGATACAAAATGACTTACAAGTAACCCCTTGCATTTTGCCCTGAGTGTTTTTGACTGCATTAGGTATTTTGTAAGCATGGTTGGAGCTGACAGCTTTTGGCTGGCAAGTGCATGTGCTCTTAAAAGGAGATTTGACATTTTGGTTTAGAGACTGCACTGACCAAGCCAGTCATAGTATGAAAGTTTTAGAGTTTTCATGAGTGCAAGAGTACATTTACTCTAATACCAGCACTAGACTAGAGTTCGGGTGTGGATTAGCCATGCCATGTTGTGCATATATTTTATGGTATGTAATGGCACATTCACATCCCTTTCCATTGTCCAGGTTTCAGTTTATATTTATAAACCCCCCCATACATTAAGCAGCTTCTTGCCCCGGACTTATTTACAGTGTTCAGCTCTGCAGATTTTCTCTGCTCACTTTTTTGCACGTGTCCTTTCTTTCCCTGAGCTTGGAGCCAGGTGAGACAATCTAAGGGCCACCTGCTTGGCTTAATGTCATGATTTCTGCTGGGAGCATCACACTTTGGAGAGTCAGGGCTACTGGCTGGGGCAGCACTTGTGGCAAGAGCTCAGGGTATGCAGAGCCAAAAGGGACAGGCTGTTCTGGATGTAGTACAGGCTTTGGAAAAGGCAGATAGCAGGGTGGGTTGAAAAGTTCATTTTTACTTGCTGTGAGGCGAGATTTACATGGAGAAGTTGACTTCAAAATTATGTCCTGCATAGCTCAACAAAGCCTGGCTGTCTCCTCGAAGCATATGACAAAGCAGTTGTGGTGTTTCTTATGTTTGGCATGTTTTTGTTACGTTGCCTGAGGCAATTGGGAAATATATTTCTGGAAACTTAAATGCTCACATGTGGTTGGTTTGGTTTGGGGGTTTTTTTGTGTTTGTTTCTTTTTGTTTGATTGGTTTGTTTTATGTTTTTCTTTTTTCCCCCTCTCCTTTTCTCTTCATCAATCACTCTTGCCAGAGGAGGGGATCACCGGGTGGAGCTTTACAAGGTAAGTGGCTGCCTGTGGTGTCCGAACAGTTGCGTTAACACCTCAGATGTGCACAGAGTTGAGAGGACTGCTCCTAACAGCCCACTGCCAACAGGCACGGGCCTTGGGGCTCTCAGTGTCCTTTAAATAGGAAGTCTGTCTGGAAAAAGGGATCTGTAAGCTGTGAGCACACTTCTCCCATCTTCAAAGATGTTTGAAAGGTCTTTTATTTGCTGTTGTTAACTGCCAGCTCCAAGTGAGTTAACCAACACAGTTTCTGGGAAAAATCAAAAGTTTAATTACAGCCCTAATTTGATTGATTAACTGGATTTCTCCTTTGCTCATGGCATGTGTGTGAATGGTGCCATCTCAAGTGCAGAAGGTTTGTAGAAAACCCAGTGAATTTCCCAGGTGCAGTATTATGGTGTGAGTTATGTGAGAACAGACAGCCTCAGTTGCTTTGAGTGTTTAGGCTAATGACTTTTGGGGTAATTTATTTTATTAAACTCTCTTTTGGCTGAAATTCTCACACACAATTTCTCAGTCTCATATCGCATGTTTCTAAAAGAGCCAGAATTCTTTTTGCTGGTTCATTTCAGAGAGGTCTGAGTCTGTTTTTTCTTCTCTTTATAATTTGTGTCAGTGTTGGCACTCATAAAGCTTTATTGCAATGCAATGCAAGATCCCCTGCTGCAAAGTCTTTCAAATTCAAATTGCTTAGAAAATACTGTTTAGCAACCCCAAGGAGGCAGGTGATACTTAATTCCCTTTAAGAAAAAACAGACGAGCTAAGTTGCAGAAAATTGTTTGAGGAGACTGTCATGTGTGGGGATCTGTTTTGTCATTTTTCTGGGAACCAGCCTGTGCTGAGATGCATTTTGTGCTGGCCAAGACAGGCAGAGGAGCTGGTTTTGATTTTGATGGACAAGAGTAGCAGTGCTTCAGAATATTCACAGACTTGGTGTGTTTCTGTGTGTACATATACAGAGAGCACAGTTTACCAAAACCCAAACTTTCTGTTTCTGGGTCTGGTACTCTTTGCTGCTGAGAACATTCAGGCAAGCTGCTTAGTTTGTCTTTTTCAGTCAGTTACTCACATGTGAACATACACATGGGCAGAACCACTCCAGAAACTCCAGGTTTGTGTTTATTCCAGCAGAATGACCCAGTTTGGGATGCTGTCCTTTTTGCTGGGGCTTTTAATAAGCCTTCAACGCAGCCAACACATAGCAAATGTGTATAGAAGAGAGGTGAACTCTCAATGGATTAAATAATTTTTAATGGCCTGGAAAAGGTGAGATAGTATGCGATATCTTAGCAGTAAAATAACGTTGTAAAGCTAAACCCCAGATTTTTCAGGAAGAAACTTTGTGTTCTGCATGTCCAATCAGGGAATCCAATGTGTAAGTGAACATATAAAAATGTCATATAGTGATACCATTGGAGACAGCTGTCCTGCAGCACCTAATTTGTTAATTAATATTCTACCTGATTATTCTGCTGTTATGTAGGATGCAGTGGTGTTGTATGTACAACACAACCTCTGTGCTGTTGGCACAGTTGTTTGCAAGAGGATGTTGAAGAAACAGTAACTTGTGAATGTATATCCCAGAGTGGAGCTATGGCATATTTAATACCTGTGCTGTAAAGGGCATTGGCCCTGGAAGTGCACACAGGGTGGACCTTGTCACCTCCAGTGGAACAACTTTGAAGGATTTAGAGCCCAAGAAAAAGGAATTGGAATCGCTTGAAGAGACCTGAATAGCAAAAAGCAAAGGAGCTTTGAGTGACTCTGAAGTTGTTGCAGTTGCATCTGCTAATAGAAGTTGCAAACAATTTATAGGGTTTAAATGGCATTAAAAGCACAACTAAATGCTGCAAGGGTGAGCATGATGTCACATGTTCTCAAGGGAGTGCCAGCAAGCAGTGGGGCAAACTGTGGGATACATACGTGAAGTTACTGTCTTTCCATCTTCAGGCCACCCTTTAGGTTCTGGTGGGACAATGGAAGTGCTCTCTCTCTTTCCAGTCAGGTGCCAGTTGTCTGTGTAAGCTCCACTTGACACTGTGTGCCCCAAAGCGGTTGTGAAGTGTTTAATTGTTTATAAATCTACCCAATGTATGTAATATCTTAAAATTGTGCTACAAGTAATGCTCAGCTGACAGGTAGCGTTGCATTTGAAGGCTACAATAGTCCCAGTCCCACTAGAAATGGTGTTGGTTTTTTATTTCCTCTGTAGAGTATAGCATAATACTAATACTGCTTTTTAAAAAAATCATGTCATACACAGGCCACAAGAGCAACATTTTAATCCTTTTGTAACTTTTTGTTGATATTTATCTACTGCAGAGCTGTTAGGTTCATATCAAGCCATGGTAGCTTGGAATGCTTGTATTGTTTTTACCAAGGCCCTTATTCCAAGCAAGTTGATCTAACACTGAGTGTTTTTACTTGCTTTTAACAGATTTTGTTGGGATTACCGTTGGTTATAACATAAATCTTCATAATAGAGCAATTGCACATTTTTGATCTCTACATTTAGGCCTTCTGAAATGGGCTCCTATATGTTATGCTTACATTTATGCCAATTTGAGTAATATAATTGGAGCAGTTGTACTCTTTCACTGGAAAACGTGAAAGTCTTTGCAGGGGAAACAGTAGGATATTTGCAGATCTTAAGGTCAAAGCTGTTAAAGGGATAATCAATATCTTAGGTAGCCTGATATGAGGTCCAGGAAACAAACAGGGTAAAACCAGTGGGCTGAGATGATCAGTGTTTGGAAAAGCTCTGTGCCTGCTACATTGAAAAGCTGTGAATTGGCCCTTTAACGTGTCAATAATGTTATAAAATGAATCCCTGCAGCCTGGCCTGATGCAAGAGCATGGCTGGTGTGCAAGTCTCTGTAATGGGTTTCTGAATGTTTCTCTGCCTTCCAGGTTCTCAGCTCCCTCGGGTACCATGTGGTGACGTTTGACTATCGAGGTACGTGGGCTTCTTTTATGAGCACTTGCTGCCAGCTAATTAGGTGTGGTTATTGCTTCTCTTTTCCCCCTCGTGGGTATCCAAAGAATTTCCAGAAATTTCTTTGCAGTGCCTTCATGTGTAGCACTGCTTCCTGCTGTCCAGCTGGGTGGACTCTGGCTCCTGTCTTTCCTCAAGCACAGGGCTTGTAGATTGGGGAGCTAAGGAGCAGAGAGTGGGCCAGGCACACAGGCTGCCACAGCATCCACTTAAGGCACCCTCCAGGTGCAGGTATGGAAGCTGATGGGCTTGCCTGGGTGTAGTCCTTTAGGATAAGATCTAGCTGACTTTCCTAAGGTAACACAGGGAACTGAACTTGCACTTACTTCCTTTTAAAAGCTCTCAGGTGAGATAAGACAGAGTAAATGATTTGCTAACAATACTTGGCTGAAGCCATGACTGCTTTGCACCTCTGCACCAGCAGTCCAGCATCTGCTGCTCTTTTTTCACCTTCTTGGTATTTAAGCCATGGCTGCAGTGTAATGCCACTATAGATACAGGAAAGAAATTAATCCATTGCATTTTTATCAAGAAGACATCTGGGAGAGGTTTATTTGTAGGTGCTTGCCCTGTTTTTCAGTCCTGCTGGCAGCTGTTTCTCTGGCTGCTGCTTAGGTATCAGAAGGGATGTGGGGTGCTGGCTGCTGAGCATACAATGTGTAGATGTGCCGCAAAAGCCAAAAGGGTCAGGAGGGTGGAAAATTGCTGGAGGGCACTGATCGAATAGCACAAACTGATGTTTCAACAGCTCTGTGAGACACGGTTGGGCTTTGGCCCTAAGCATCCAATCCTGTGCTGGCAGAGACTCCCCTTACAAACTGGTTACATGCAGGCAAAAGCAGGGAAGGTTTGGGAGCTGGGCTGTTGCAGGTGGGTACACTCAAGAGCGCTGTTGTGGCAGTGTTTGAGATCCAGTCCTTGATTTTGTCGTTGACTAAGTCCACAAAAACTCCTTGGCAGACAGCAGTTACCTTGATTAAGTGACTGTGGAACAGTCAGGGCTTTCCGCCCCAAATCGTAGAGGTGCCCAGCAAAGTGAACAGAAAGTGCCCAAGTCACATCCATGTCCCTTGCAGTTGAAGATGGGCTGCAGGGGAAGAGCTGGCTGGCTCTGCTGAGCAGTTTGGGCGATTCTCAGCAGGACTCTCTGTGTTCCAGGCTGGGGTGACTCCATAGGCAGCCCATCAGAGAGGGGAATGACCTACGACGCCCTTCACGTGTTCGACTGGATAAAAGCACGAAGTGGAGACAACCCTGTCTATATATGGGGACACTCCCTGGGCACAGGGTAAGCATCTAATCTTGGTGGCACTTCTAAAGAAGCAGTTTCTAAAGAACACTGAATACTGACCTTGGATGAAGGTGCCGTTTGCTGTTACCCCTGGGCTGGCTTGGCTCTTGGCATCTGCGGCATAATTTCTGGAGGGTGGCTTTCCCCTTTGCACTGGACAGAGTGAGAAGGGCTACAGTGAATGACTGCAGCAATGGATCTTGAACCTTCATTGTCCAGAGGGTTCACACTAGAAAGACATTTAGAATAATAGATTGTCCTTCAGAGCAGAACATCAGACTTCTCTGGTGCTCTGACAAGAGTGTCTCAGACCAGCCACATTTGTGTATGACTTGTTCTTACAGAAGGTTTTCCTCCTCTCCTGGTAAACATGCCGTGTGTAATCAGTGCTTGTGCAGATGCCTGCATGACTACGCTGCTGGCCACCTCTGACATTTGCATGGTCATGCCTGACACAGGGAAGTTCAAGGTGTCAAGTGCCTTTACCTTCATGTTTTTAACTTTCCTTTCCTGCTTCCTCCCTTTCTGTGGCTGTCTGGAGGCGAGTCAGAGGCGAGTCATGTTCAGCACCACGTGCTCTTACCCCTGTGATGGTTGGAGGAGCAGGGGGCAAACACAAGAGTTACCTTTGAGTTGAGCTGTGTGCAGATAAACTGTGAGACCACAACAGCTTTCCTTGCTGTGAAACACATGCTGGGACAGGGAGGTATTTCAGGGTAGTGCTTCTTCATTGCTGTGACACTGAACACTCTGCTTTGTTTGAGAGAAGACAAAGACTTTTTCTTTGGCTCGTCCTCTAAATTTTTTGCCCTGTTCAGAATCCCTTTCTGGGTCAGAGCATGCTTGTGATGTTTCCCAACACTGCAGTCACTGTCCTGAGACTGGTCCCCAGCTGAGTTCTCTAGTGACCGCCACCAGTCTGGAGCTCAAGGTCTGTGAAACATGCTGTGCTTGAAGGATTCAGCAACTTTGGAAGTATCCGTGTCCCGTTAGGGTGATGCGTAGGGGAGACCTTGCTGCTTTCTGTCCCAGTTAGGGAAGCTCCTTGCAGTGTAGCCCTGGGCTGCTGCACTCCAGCTGCCTGGAACACACCCCCCCCCTCTGCCTATAGCCCTGCATTCCTCTCTTGCTTGCCCAGCCCTTGTCGTCTGGAGGTAGCAGGCTGTGTGACACAGCTGTGGATGTGCTGGGAGCCTGAGAGCCACCTGAAAGGAGCCCATCCAAGGGGCTGCCTGGTGTGTTGCTTCCTTGGACTTGTTCACTTAAACACAGGCCCCCTGACATCCCTTGGGACAGTCGGGTACATGAGGCCGGTGGGAACCCAGGTCACTGTGGGCTGGCTGCCAGGACCTGGGGCAGTGTGAGGGATCGACCTCGTGGCTGTTGAGTTGTGCCTGTGCCACCTCTGGAATGCTGCTCTGCAGAGGGCCTGTGCCAATTCCATGCTCTTCTTTCCAGGGTTGCAACGAATCTGGTGCGGCGGCTTTGCGAGAGAGGTAAGCGCGGCACGTGGATGCGCTTCCCGGCAGCTGTCCCAGATTCCCGCAGGCATTTGGGGCAGTGACAGAGCTGTCCTTGGTGCCACCGTGGTGGCAGCTGCTCTCATGAGGCAGACCCTGACCCAGACCTTGCTGGCTGCCTGCACCCCTGCATTTCAGTACATTGCCTTTGGCTTTTCAGAAACGCCCCCAGATGCCCTGATCCTGGAATCTCCATTCACCAACATCCGGGAGGAGGCGCGGAGTCACCCCTTTTCTGTGGCAAGTACACAGTGACTCTCCCACTGGTGGCGTGGAATTGTGTGCATAGAGATGAACCTTCAGAAGTGCTGCAGCTGAGCTAACCCCACGACTTGTGGGGCAGTGGGGATATCTAAACATCGGGGGTAAAGAACCACACGTGAGATAGCTGCTGGGAATACCCAATAAGCTGTGCCAGAGCCATGTGTCCAGCATGGGAGTGAATTGGCCCTGAACTAAGCAGACAGCCAGTCCAGGCCTCGGATGCAGCCAGGCTGGTGAGGTGCCCTGGGATACAGCTCTTCCAGGAAGAATTTGCAACATGATTGCATGATTTGGATCATGCAATTGCCTGCATGATACCTGGAGACTTTTGACCACAGGACCTGCTCCTGAGCAGGCTGGTGAGATGGACCCAAAACAGGGGAGGAAAAATAAAGCTGATGGAAACAGGGGCAGTCTCACTGCAAAGAGCATGGTCAGCAGCCAAGGGGTATTATGGGATGGCAGTGGCCTGCCCTGTTAGTGCTGTTTGCATCACTGGCCTGCCGGTGCCTGCCACTAATGCACATTTTTCCTCTCAGATATACAGATACTTCCCTGGGTTTGACTGGTTCTTCCTTGACCCCATCACGACGAGTGGAATTAAATTTGCAAACGATGAGAAGTGAGTTCCCTCTTTGCTGGGGTTTCAGCTGTGGCTGCAGTGAGCCATGGCAAGCATCAAGGAGGATAGACGTGAGACTGCACTCTCTGGCTTTTTTTTGTTGCAGCATTGCTCTTACTGGAGTGATTTCAACTACTCTCACAGCCCTGAGAGCAGCACAGTGGAACTCTGTCTTTTTTAATTGTTCATAGTAAGGACAGATGCATCAGAGAGAACAGAGACTACTCAGGGATATGCTGATTTGGTTCATGCCATTTATGCTTTTCAAGTGTACCTTACACATTAAACAGTAGCATTGGAACATGCAAGGTTTAGGAATATTCCTTTGCTGTGCATTTGCCTATGCCACCTTGCCTGTAATCACATTGTCTCCTTTCACCGAGTCTTTCCGACCCTGAGCATTTGTGAGTGTCCAGTATTGAAACCAGACCAGGCCTTGGGGGAGGGTGATGATTTACAGTGGAGTGAGCCACTTTTCTCTGGTCTAAGCAGCAAGAAAATTTTATGAGCTTGCCCTTCACTGGTAAATTTTCTATAGATCAAATGAATGGTGCCCAGATAAGGTTTTAAATTGTAGTAAATAACCCACAGGATGCATTTGTCATTACAGTTTTCTTAAAAATGCAGATGTTGGTGTTAGAGAACAATGGGATTGCTCTGAGCCTTTGTGACACTGTTGTCTGTTTTACAGTGTGAAATACATTTCCTGCTCCCTGCTCATCCTTCATGCTGAGGATGATCCAGTGGTACCATTTCATCTGGGAAAAAAGGTACACACGTGGCTCTGCAAACTGATTTGGTGGGAGGAGCTGGTGGGGATAGAACAACATCCCAGCCCGGCAAAAAGTCAGTAATAGAAAGGTGTAAAACACACAGCCCAGAGGGACTGCAGATTCTGTGGTGTTGGAGGTGGCAAATCAGTAGTGAAATGAGGCTGGAGCTACCAAAACTGCTCCAGCCAGGGCCCCTCACCCACACCTGAGGGGGCTGCAGGTTTGGCAGGGGGAGCTGGGTTGGAGTAACACGAGTCCCTCACCTGCTTCCCCTTGGGCTCAGCTTTACAACATCGCGGCCACATCGCGGAGTTTCCGGGACTACAAGGTGCAGTTTGTGCCCTTCCACACAGACCTCGGCTACCGGCACAAGTACATCTACAGGAGTCCAGAGCTACCTCGGATACTGCGGTAATGCCGGGGCGGGGCGGGGCTGGGCTGGGCTGGGCACCCTTTGCTCTCCACAGTGGGGGCGATACTGGGGCTGGCTTAGCACGGGAGTCAGAGCTCTCCACCTCCTTGCAAAGCAGGTTTTGGGAAGGGGAGCCGCAGAAACCTGGGAGCTCATTCTGGCTCGTCTCTGCTGTGAGCCGGATGCTCTGGAGGAGCTGTTTGCAGAGCAGTTGCTTCAGCTTGGCTCTTTTAGTGGGAGCCACTGATGGGTGTGAGAGCAAAGCTCAGTGCTGTTCCCTGGAGCTGCAAATGCTTGAGCCATAGCATTTGCCAGGGGAAGACCTGCAGGCTGTAGTGGACACGGATGGATAGGAGAGCCGAGTGTCACTGCTTTGTCATTTGCTTTTCTAGGGAATTCCTGGGAAAATCTGAACATGAACATCATCACTGAAGACTGTCTGCTTGTCAGCACAGAGATTTTCGTTTCCTTCCTCTCTCTCCTTTTCCTCCCCTCTCGCTGTGGGTCAGTCTGCCGTTCTTCCGTTCCTGGCACTAGAGGAGGTCAGGGATTCCCATTCCAGTCCTGATGTGTACCCTTGGCAACTCCAGCTTCTGGCATCAGCATCTGTGACGGCAGAAGGAAGAAGTTGTTGGCTTCTTTTTGGACACGGATGGAGGGGTGGTGACAGCCCAGGAGCCAGTACTGAACCATGCAAAATGTAAGCGCAGCAAAGCCTCGCCAATCCATCGTGGTACTGCTGAGGACAGATTTCCCAGGACACTGTGTCATGACCAAGGATGTTTCTTTCACTTTTAAATACTGCTGCTGTTTTTGGATCATGTAGAGATTCATTTGTAGGCAAATGGCTTTTGCCACATCTCCTTACTGCAGTTGTCTTGCTTGAGTTTGAGGTGTTCTCTTTCTAGAAAATACATGTTTTGCCTTTCCTTTCCAATCAGTGGCTGTAATTACAAATACATGGAGGATCGAGGCAGTGAGAGGTATTTTTATTCAGCTCTTCAGTCACAATGTGCTCCAAGTGTTGGGGTAATTGCACACATTTGGAAATAAAAGGAAAGATTTTTTTTTTTTGTTCTTCCTTTTGAAACATCTGTTTAATGGGAAAGGCTAGTGCCCTTTTATCTTTCCTGAACCCTTTTCCTTCTGAACAAAATTTTTTGCTCCCATTCCTGCTATCCTCTGTGGACCTTCTCCCCTTTTTCACAAGTACTTCGTATTAGGATTGGAATGACACATGTATATATGCAGACTTGGGTGTTTAAGCCAGAAAGTGTGAGGTTAGTTTTTTGCTTGATCTCCTCTTCCATGAACAATGTGTGCCCAGGCTGCCAGAATGGATGTCTTCCATTACCCCTGTACACACCCAGACAGCCATGTGCTGCTTTTTGGTGAGAAGGGCAAGGGGTTTTTTTCCTCAACTACTTTTTGACTCCTTGGGTCAGGTTTTCCTGTTCCTGGTGGCAGTGCTGCTCCACTGTAGTTAAAAGCAGACAGTGATACACAGTTTTTGATGCAAAAATAAGTCTGGGGTGTCACTCCCCATCTCTCTCCCCTGCCTTCTGTGCACTGCCAGTAGCACATCTTAGCCCCTCTGCCAGCCATTGTCCAGGAGGCAGAAGTGGAAATGAGCCTTTCCCACAGGGAGAGGTTCTGGGGATGTCCTTGTCCTGCTTGGGGCTGGAAGGGGGGCTGGTTTATGCCACTGGAGAGCTCTGCACTGGAAGAGGAGTCACTCACACACTGCCTCGCTGGGGTCCTGCCCCTTGTCAGTCCGTACAGACAGTACCAGGTGCTGTAGGTTTAGTCACGAGTGCTCAAAGGGAATTGTGCTGCCCCAAGGGTCTGGTCAGGGGTGTACAGCATAGTATAAACTGCTCAGCATGCATCAGAGTTATATCTGCAGGCTCATACTAGTTGCAAAAGAGACAGTAGCTTGTTCTTGTACCAAGATTCTTCTGCCATTAGCGCGGTTGTCCCTGAGGTTTCTGACCCCTGATACTCATAAAGTAGCTGTGCCACTTCACTGCAGGTGCGTCAACCATAATTTATTGCACTGACAGATGAGAAATACTTACCTGGCTCTGGAGGGTAACACACATTCCAGTTAATGCTGCTGCTGGCAGCTGGCTTGGGGCAAAGTGCAGCCTGAGCTGGGGCCTGGCTGGCTGCCTTCCTCCTGGTGGGACAGAGCTGGGAGTCCAGCACGAGAACTGCTGGTGTTGGTGGCCCCAGCACCACCATTCCTGTTAGCAGGCCAGTGAAATGCTTGGAAACTTAAACTGAAATGTTTATCTAAAAGTGGTGTAGTTTTAATAAAGGCATTGACTGCTGATCACTTTAGCTTTACCAGTCTTACCTGGCACTTTTTGGGACATTTTCCCCACATTGAGCAGGTCAGCTGGGTGTGGGACAGGGCTGCAGTATGGTGGTATGTGGGAGGTGAGCTTGCAGCTGGGACTGGGCAAATCTTTGTGGCTACTGCCAGTCCAGGAGTGACTCTCCTGGAGCCCAGAGGGTCTGTGCCTGTGGCCTGGCTGCAGCTGAGGCTCTGCTCCTCCCCTGGGAGGGGGGAGACGGGAGCTGCCTGTGTGATTTCTAGTTCAGGAGCCCTGTGTGCCATTTGCAGGGCAAACCCAGCACTAACCTCCCACCCCAGTGCACAGAGTCAGTGTTGCCCCGCCATGGTGGTGCCAGCACCCTGCCAGCTGCAGGGGACCACAAAGCCACAGCTGGGGAAGGACAGCAGCGATTCAGGCATCATGGCCTGAACGTGCTGCAACCTGAACCCAGAGGCGTGGAGTAGTCACAAGTCAGTCCAAAGTCAAACCAACAGGTGTTTGGGTTGTTTTAATGAGTTGGTGTCAAACAGGGCAGTACTGGTGCACTACACGGCACTATGGGTGTTAAACTGTGACCCCAGCACTGGGAGGGACATGTGGAGCAGCATGACCCTGCTACAGGGGAATGCCAGGGATGTGATCCATGTTCACCCCTTGGGCAGCAGCCAGCACACAGCTGTACCTGCAGAGCCAAGAGCCAGCAGGCTCAGCCACCCACCTGGCACTGGCAGGTGCAGCCCTCCCTATGCAGACAATGAGGGTAAAAATCCCTGGAGTGGCTTGGTTACTGGGCCTTGAGTTAGGAAAGAGGTGTGGTAGGAGGCTACAGTAAGCTCTGTGGCAAGGAAGCGGCTGATCCCAGGCTCTCCTGCTTGTGGCACAGTGTTTGACACTGGTGCCTGCCCTGGGGCCAGCTGCTTTCACAGCCAACCCCCCCTTCTTTAGGTGATATTGGGGAAGGGGATGGGCAGGCAGTGGCCTCTCCCTCCCCCAGCTTTGGGCCTGGCAGACCCCTGGAGAATGCAAGACATGCTCTGTGTTGGCTAATCCTACTTGTTGGGGCAGGGTAAAGGAGGCCAGGCCCTTGCACACAGCAGGGAGGGGAGGGTTTACTTGGAAAGCCCTTGTTAAGCATGGAGCACAGCCATGGAAGACTTATCCATGGTCATCTCGCTAGAAGCACTATGCAGCACATGCAGGCTAGGTAGCTGCAAACACAAAGTCCTTCCTTCTGCCCCCCAGCTCTTGTTCCTCAGTCAGGGCTCCTCCTCAGAGCATCCCTTCTACCCCTCTGAGGGAAAGGCCTTGGTTCTGCAGAGCTGAGACCATCGGCCTGGTGGTGAAATGCACGTGAGGCCTCCTGTGCTGGGAGCGTATCCCTCCTTCTTTCCCTTGGTGCTTGCATCAATTTCGGGGGATGTTGGGTGGGGGGATTGCTGTGGCAGAAGGCTCCACCCCCCAGATCTCACGGGCATACTCCGTGATGGTTCTGTCGCTGGAGAACTTGCCCGAGCACGCAATGTTCCTGATGACTTTCCTTGTCCACTCGCGGGGATCCTGGGAAGAGGAGAAGCAATGTCAGCACTCAGTTGCTCACCCAACTCCGTCCTGGCTCGCAGCCTTGCAGGGCACTGGCTGGTTTAAAACACCGTGGTGTGGGGCTGCTGAAGCAGCCAAACCTGCCTCACCCTGCCCCAGGGTGCCTGCATGCTGTGGTGTCCGTAAGAAGAGCTCCACTGGAGCACACTCATCCCACTTACCCCCAGTCTTCCCACTGCACTGCCGTGGCCAAAGACCCCAGCCTTCCCACTCAGCAGTGGCCCTGTCTTACCATGAACAGCTGGTCCACTTGGCCTTGGCACTTAATGTAGGCCTCATAGTCTGCAAACACCTTAAACCTGAAACCCAAAGCAGAGTCTGGCTGGGGTTTGCCTTCAGGGCAGGACAAACATCTTCCCCTGAGCAGGCAGAGCTCTCCCTGAGCAGGGATGCTTCCCAGAACTCACCTGTCGTGGTGCATGAGCATGTTCACTACATCCCTGAAGCAGCCGGGGTCTCGAGGGGAAAAGAAGCCGCTGCTGATCTGGTCGATGGCCTGGCGCAGCTCGGGCAGGCTCTCGTAGTACTCCCGGGCGTTGTACCTGCGCCCAGCAGAGACAGCTCTAGGCACTGCTGCTCTTCCTGGGGCCCCCAGTGTCTGGGGCAGGGAGGGCAGGCAAGGATGTGGTGCAGCTCCTGAGCGAGGGGCCTTGCTCCCAGGGCTGTGTCCGTCAGAGCACCCTGCTCGTGGCTCAGACCAGCAGCGGCGTCTGACACACTTTGTGCCATGTCCCGCTCAGAGCCACTGTGCTCTGGGTGAGCTGCATCCTTGCAGCCCAAGGCAAAGGCTGCCTCCAACCCCCTGCTTTTTCCTGCTCCAGAGCTGCCCAGAGAGGAAGGTATCCCTCCCAGAGAACATGACTCTCCCTGCCAGAGCTGAGCCTTGTATCCCCATCAGATGAGCCCTGGTGTGCACCAACCCTTTCTGATCCAGGGCCTCCACGTCCTCCACCCGCATGCCAAATATGAAGAGGTTTTCTTCGCCTGCCTCCTCGGCCATCTCCACGTTGGCCCCATCCATGGTACCAATGGTGAGGGCCCCGTTCACCATGAACTTCATGTTGCCAGTACCTGAGGCCTCCGTGCCAGCTGTGGAGATCTGCTGGGAGAGATCCGCTGCTGGGATCACTGCCAAGTGCAAGAGAGGTAGGAGTTAATCCTTGGCACATTGCAGCTCCCCACAACCAGGACAGCAACACAATCCTGGGCATTTGCCAGTGGCCCTTCTGACCTTGCCCTCAGCCCAAACAGCACGACTTTGGGGCCAGGGCCAAGCTCAGCTTTGCCATGACCCCATGCAGCTGCTGCCACTCCTGCATGAAGCTGGCTTCCTGCCCTGTGTGGAGCCCTCAGGCTCTTCCTAGGGGACAGTCAGGTGTCCTGCCACAACTGCCTCTCAGGCCAGCCCGTTCCTGGGCTCAGCTGGGACATGCCCAACTTCTGACATGTGCTTACAGAAGACCAGACATACCCTTCTCAGCCAAGGATACCCGGTAGTTCTCCAGGAAGATGACCTTGAGCTTGTCCCCCACATAGGGGTCGTTGTTGATGACCTCACCAATGGATGTGATGAGTTTGATGATCATCTTGGCCATGTGGTAGCCAGGGGCCGCCTGAAGAAGAGCAGCCCAGAAATGGGGAAGGCTTTTAAGGAAGGGAGAGCATGAGAGATGCCAGTGTGGGGTCCTCACTGCAGTGAGTCTGGGCCTCATCTCTGCTGTTCACATAGAATCACAGCATGGTTTGGCTTGGAAAGGACCTTTAAAGGACATCCAGTCCAACTCCCCTGCAATAAGCAGGGAAATCTTCAACTAGACCAGGTTGCTGAGAGCCCCATCTAACCTATCTTGAATGTTTCCAGTGATGGAGCATCTTTCACCTCTGGGCAACCTGTTCCAGTGGTTCACCACACTCATTGAAAACATTTTCACCTTAGATCTAATCTAAATCAACCCTTCTTCAGTTTAAAACCCCTATCCCTTGTTCTATCTCAACAGGTCCTGCTAGAACATTTGTCCCCATTTTTCTTAAAAGGCCCACTTCAAGTACTGAAAGACTCCCCAGAGCCTGAACAATCCTAACTCTCCCAGCCATGAATTAGGAAAAAAACCCTATTGGGAGGAGAAGTCCTGAGCCACAGGGTAATAGTGATGGAGCCTTGCTCAGTCCAGTTAGTCCATGGGGGTGTTCCCTGTTGCTGGCTAATCTACAGCAGGCCCAGCAAAGCCCCAGAGAGGGGACAGGAACCTTCCCCACCCCCCTACCCTCCGAGCCACGCATGCACAGAGTCTGGAATGCAGGTTACCTTTCCTCCGATCATAATGGTCCTGGGCACAAAGGATTTGGATGGATTGCATCTGATGCCTGAAAGAGCAGGGATCTTTCTTCAAAATTTTTCAAATTTCAAAGTTCAAATTTGATCTTAAAAAAAATAAATTTAAAAATCTTCAGAACTGAAGATAAACTGGGCAGAGTTTACTGCATGGATCAGAGGCAGGCTGGGATCTCAGCCCATGTCACAAGGACCCATCAACCTTGCAGGACCCTGAAGCCCAACCAGACATCTGCTGGAGCTGTGGTGGGCAAAAAATGGCCACAGAATCCTTGGGGATTCAGATCCTTGGAGAACTACTCAAGCCAGAACAAAGCAGAACCCCAGTGACTTTGCCTCCCTTTGGGAGTGGGCAGGGGCCCCAAGTATACACTGGGAAATGGGGTCTTGCACCAGGTCAGTCTCAACACCCACAGAAAGGTGTGGAGGTTACCTGGGCTGGAGATGTGGGCTGTGAGCTTTTCCCCAGAGCTCTGTATGACCCTTCAGACACTCTGTCTGCCCTCTTGGAGAGAAGCCCTGGCAGTGAGAGGCTGGGGGACACCCCTTGCCCACCAGCCCAGGCAGGACGTACGGTTGTAGAGGGTGATGGCATGCAGGCAGTTCAGCAGCTGCCGCTTGTACTCATGGATTCGCTTCACCTGGACATCAAACATGGACGTAGGGTTGATCTTCACCTTGTACTGCTCCTCCAAGTAGGCTGCAAACTTCAGCTTGTTCTCCTGGCAGAAAAATATGAGGAATAGGCATGGGTTCCCAGGGCTTGCATCAGAAGGGAGCCTTTGCTGCTGGGATGTTCCTGGGAGCATGGTGCTTTTAGCCTTCTTCCCCCAGGCCACCTCCAGTGCATGTTACCTGCTTGACTTTTGCCACATCCCTGATAAAAGTCTCATTATCGATGAAATCCAGTAGCTTCTTCAGCTGGCTCAGATCTGTGACAAAGCCTTCCCCGATTTTCTAAGAGAACAAACCAGGAGAGGAATGTCATGAGACACTTCACCGAGTCCACAACTGCCCTTCCCCAAGAGAGGTGCCACAGTCCCACTGGGAACTGGAAGAGGCAGTGTGGCCAGGAAAAGGGGCACAGTTTCTCATGGTGAGGTTACTTCTCTGTGTCATAAAGAAGCCCAATGGAAACAGGGCACTTGCAAAACCTCAGACAAGCCCGCCTCTCTCAAGGAGTTTTAGCAGGAAGAGGGAGGATGTGTGCACATGTGCCAAGGCCTCCTGGCAGCTGGGGATACTGATGGGCAGGACACAGAGATACAATTAATTGCAGGATGATATTCAGCCACGGCACGTGCCAGTGTGATGCAAAAGCCTGTGCTAAAGGGCCTGGGAAACAGAAGGGACAGAACTAGGGCTGGGCCTCCACGGGAGCTCCTTTGTGCCTATGAAGCTGCACACTTGGCCAGACATTCTATGGTTGTGCCTGACTGTGTGCAGTCCCCATGAGGGCAGGGACCAGATCCAGATTTCTGCAGCTTTTTTGGCCAATTCTTCTTCACCAACTTTAAAGCCCAGCCAATCTCACACCTACGTGTACCACAGACATGGTCCTCCCAGGCTGTCCCCACACAGCAGCCAGGTGTCAGCCTCGGGGCTCACCAGACCACAAGAAGAGGTGACCAAAGGGATCACACTCAGCCCCTCACTTCACATGCTCACCACTCACCTCAGCAATAACGTCAGCCAGTCCTGGGTTGCACAGCAGGAGCCAGCGCCTCGGCGTGATCCCATTGGTCTTGTTCTGAAACTTTTCTGGCTCCAGCTCATAGAAATCCTTGAACCTGGAACACCAGGGAGCTCTGAGCCACCCACCACCACCCAGAGCTTCAGCAGGGCCCCAGCAGTGTGTGCTCCTGACTCAGGGCAGGCTCTGTCAATCTCCCTGTAACAGCAGTGAACTCTCTGCTGCCTCCCACCCCCTTCCTCAGCTGTACTGCCAAGAGTTTCACCAGCTCCAAAGGGAGAGAGTCTCTCCAGCAAGGCAACCAAAGCAGACCTCAACACCCAACTTCCCCAGCTAACCCTCCCCAGCTGGCAGAGGGTGCCTGCCTTGGGTGTGTCCCAACTCACACCGAGTTCTTCACGATGTCGGAGTGGATGCGAGCCACGCCGTTGACGGCGTGGGAGCCAATGACACAGAGGTGAGCCATGTTGATGCGCTTGCAGTCGCCCTCCTCGATCACCGACATCCTCCGCAGACGGTCGATGTCCCCTGGGTACAGAGCTGCCACGCGCTGCAGGCAGGGACAGGGACATGGACATGAGTGACACAGCCACAGGACCTAGGAGCGCTCCCATCCTAAAGGTGGTCACCCCAAGGCCCCCGGAGTTCCCACAGCCTGGGACCAGTCCCTTACATCGAGGTGCATTTGGTTGAGGGCGTAAATGATCTCCAGGTGCCGCGGCAGCAGCTTCTCAAACATGGAGACCGGCCAGCGCTCCAGGGCTTCAGGCAGCACGGTGTGGTTGGTGTAGGCACAGGTCCTTTTCGTGATCTCCCAGGCCTGCATTACAGACAGCAGGTTAATGCACATGCACCCAGGCCAGGAAGGAAAAGGAAATCCCATAGGCTCCTTCCCCTGCAAGGTTCGGCAGGGACTTCCCAGCTCTGCTCACCTTGTCCCAGTCCACTTTCTCCACATCCACCAGGATCCGCATGAGCTCTGGTATGGACAGGGCAGGGTGGGTGTCGTTGAGCTGGATAGCCACCTGCAACACAGACTTGATGGTCTCAGTTCTGGCAGTGACAGGACTGTGACAGTGTCCTGCAGGCACTGGGTTGGGGTAAGTGTCAGCCCCAAGGTTCCTCTGATGACTCACAAACCAGAAACAGACAGAGCTCTCAGTAATGGACCTATTCAAACTTTTTAAGTTTTGCTCCAAATTACAAATTTTTCCCTGGGAAAATAGGCCTGGAGATTGTCTGGTTTACAACCCAAATTGCCAGGGTGTTTGTAAAAATGCCTCCTCTTAGTCCTGAGTGTCCTGCTCTCCCTCATGAGAGGCAGGTCTGGCTGAAATTTCCCTGGACCCTCTGCCTGGACTCACCTTGTCTGGGAAGGTTTCAAAGCACGTTCTCACAGGGTCTCGGCAGCCGAATTTGGAGGACTTGAAGCGGCGGATGATGTCCTGGAGGGTGGCAGCCACCACAAAGTACTCCTGCTTCAGCCGCAGCTCCTTGCCTTCGAAGAACTGCAAGTGGGGGCACCACATCCTTCAGAGCTGCAGCTGCCATCCCCACCTGGCAGTCAAACCCCTGGAGATGCTCCTCTCCACCCTGAGGGGCTTCCCAACAGGCCTCACAAGTTTTGCCTTGTCTGGCTGCTCTGAGGCTCCTCACCAGGGCAAATGTGGATGTTTCTCACATGTCTCTGATGGGGACAGCAGCTGCAGGGACTCACGAGGGGCTTGGCATCCCAAACAGCTGCTTCCAGAGAGAGCAACAGAGCCTGCCACATCCATGCTACTCCTACAGAGCCAGCACAGCTCCCTCCCTTGAGGCAAAATCCTTTGCAGGATTTTTGGAAAAAGGATTTTGGGCTTTTTGCAATAGCCAGAGCAGAGTGTCTCTGGACACACCAGCTGCCTCACACACACCATGCTTCATGCTGGTCTATTTTAAAACACCAGCAGGAGCAATAGGGTGTGGGGTAAAGTACAGGAGATTAGCTTTTCCAGCACAGATGCCAATCCATGACTCGATATGAGGGCTCTTCCCTTCTGGAATCAGTGCCCAGTGAGTGATTGGCCTGGTACAGCCCCTGCAGTGAGAAATCCCTTGAATTGGGGATGGAAATGAGACCCCACTGTGTAAACTGGCAACTGCCTTGAAGTTGAAGCAGGAGGGAACAGAGCAGCTACATCATATGGGCCAGACTCTTAGCTGCCATCAGTCAGCAAAGACCCTCTGGAGCCTGCAGAGCCATACCTGTTCACTGGGAATTATAGGGACAACCTATTCTATTAAACCAGAACAACAAACATCAGATGGCCATGACCTTCCAGTGCTTATAAACAAGGAGATAAAACTGCAGGAAGGACGATCCTGAGCAACAGGGAAGACAGGCAAGAGACTCACTCACGTTATCATTTGGGTACAGGACTCTGGATATGTTTTCTGCCAGGTTTCTGTCCAACACTGCCTCGATGTAGTCACCCATATTGACTGCAGAGAGAGAAATACACACAGCACTGCAGCAGCTGCAGAGATTCAGGCAGGTCCCTGACACCACACTTTTCCCTCTTCTCTTGTAGAGAGATTTTTTAACAGGAATATTCAGTCTGGTATTAACGGAACAGGATAGGAATGTACGTGTGTGGAAAGCACTGGAGTGACAGGAGGAGATGGGATACGGGAAAGGCAGATCTCCATGTGCTTCACAAGACACACATATTGGGAAGGACAGGCAGAAGCTGAAGACAGACAGCAGCCAGACAAGGCAAAACAAGGAAGCGAGTGAGCAGCATCCTCATTGCTTGAGAATGAAGGAGGAATAGGTCTGGGCAGAGAAGCACAAACACAATAATCACACTCAACTGCTGAAGGATGCAAAAGGCTCATCAAAATCTAGCTCACAGCTGCAAGTCAAGAACTGAGTAGACTTAAGGGCCATCACCCCATGTCCCACACAAATTCTCCTGGCAAGGCTGCTTGGACACACACATCTCTTGCCAGTATGGAAGAATAAATCAAATCAGTCCAATTTAAAACCTTCCCGTTCTGTGACAGCCTGGCACTGACATTTGGTGTGTTAGTTGCCCTGTATCTGCTCTTCAGCACTACAATTAGAGCCTGCAAGATGCACCTAAAGCAAACCAACAGTAAGGTAGGCTGTGCTGCTATTCTGCTTCAGCACTAAAGGATGAGGCTGCACAGAAATGACCTTCCACGGAAAGTCTGCAGCTCATGTGGTGAGGCAGGCAATCCACTGGCAGGTGGTCTTGTCACTGGGGGAAGGCATAGGGCAGGTTGTGAGAGCATGACAAGTGTGATGGGGAGGGAAGGAGAATGGGTGGGTGTCCCGGTGTATAAGGGCTCTGGAAGCAGCTGGGGGGTAGTGTGATCCATGGATGTGCACACAGTGCTGTGTTTTGGAGCTAGCTATGAGATAAAGACAAAGCAGGCCAGATGTGAAGTGCTGTGCCAGGTGCCATGCACAAAGGGACAACTGTGTCCCAGCCTGGCCAGAGGAGGGGCAGTGGAGGGACAGCACTTACACTCCTGGAGGTTGAAGTCGTTGGGTGCCTTGGCAGACCAGAGTCTCATGGTGTTCACAGTGTTGTTCTTGTATCCAGGCACGGGGGTGTCGTAAGGCATGGCAAGGACAACCTGCAAAAGGACAGTTTTCCCCTCTGGTTACAGCACAGTGGCCTCAGAGGAGGTGGGAGAGTGGCTGAAACCTCTGCAGGAAGAATCCAGAGGACAAAGAGAAGTCCTGGCTGTGGAAGGAATCTCACCTCACTAAAAGACACCTGCTGAGCTTCACAGACTTCCCTGTTGTCATGGGCACTTCCACCACCTACTGGGAAAGCATTCACAGGGGAACAAGAGCTGTCTGGAGCTTTACGGACCAACTGGAGTTACAACCCCATCAATGAAATGCAAGAGAGAGTTGCAAGAAACCTGCTGACCTTCCTATAACTGGGGTACCTATCAGAGCACTGACAGCACCCTCAGCTGCCCACTGTGATCCTGTCCGTGATGGGGTAGGGCCAGGGCAGCTTGGACCTTTGTGTTTCCATCTGGGATTAACTCCACAGCCTGAATCCTGCCCATTAGCCTTCTGCAACCTGCCAGGACCAAACCCTAGCAGTGCAACACCATTTCCAGAGCCATTCACCCAATATTAAGGGTTTGTTGAACCTGCCTGGATAAATCCACTGAGATCTCCAGCACCTGAACTGAACATGAGTGTGGAACTCTTTGTGCAGTTTGCAGATGATGCTTAAGCCTCAGGAGGGTACACACATGGCTACAGGGAGTAACCCTGGAGCTCCCAGCTCACACAGCAGGAAAAAACCTGGGCAGATCAGCATGTTGGTCCTGAACAGCCTCTTTGTGCAGGCATCAGCAACACCTCCCCTCTGGGGAGAATCAGCAAGAGCTCAGGCTCTCCAAGCTGCTCTTACCAGCTCTGAACATGGAAGCAGGCAGGGAGCCTGCCCAGGGACAGGGGCACACATCACATGAACTCAGCCATGCTATATTTGGAGATTGCATCTTTGGCTTTTTTGAACCTTTCCAACTTGTTCCCTTAGCAGCACTATCTGAAAACTCACCTTCTTGTAGGAAGCAGTGTTTGGGCTCCCTGAAACCCCAGACTACCAGCAGGATCAGAAGAAAGGTATGTTGAAATGCAATGGCACCTGGTCCCCAAGAGGATGCCTGTTGCACTTGGGGTCCAGAGAGCCCTGGCACGGTGCCTCCAAGATGTTCACTGTGCTGGGGCTGTGGTGTTGAACTCCTGCACTGTTATCCTGGCAATGGCCTAGGTCACTGCACAGCCTCTGACAACCAGAAATAAAATGCTTTATTTCTCCTCTGAGCAGGCCCAGGTGACTCTGTAACTGAGCTTCAGCTCTTGGTGCTGAAGGGAATGGCTGGGCTCTGTGACTGTGAGCTCCCCAGATGAACCGAGCTGGTTCATCAGGCTGAGAGACCGCTGAAAGGCTAGGTCATCTCCCTGAACCACAGAAAAATTAATTGTCCTTCCTTCCTCCATCCTGAGCAGAGATTACAGAGGAGAGGCTGAAGCATCTTTAATATTTTTAATAAACCTGTGCCTTCATCAGCTGCGAGATGGGAATGCAGCTATGATGCAGTAGCCCGTGCCCTGAACAAGCACAAGCTCCCGAAGTACAGCATTACCTCCTCAGCTGTGGGAGAGGCTGAAGGAGTGTTTGTGCTCCACGATGCCAAAAAACAAGGCCTCCAGGCAGACTGGAGACTAGAAACCACACCTCCAGCCTATTGGGCTGCTCTGGGAAAGAGAAACCTGCTCTCATGACAAGAGTTAAACACCCATGGGATTGCTCCATGCCTCTGCACAGCAGCAGCACCAGAACCATCTGAAAATCCACATGGTGTGAGTGAGCAGTGGCCAGAAGCGGCGTGGAAGGAGCCTACACTTCTCCTCCAACATAAATCCATGCAAGACTGTGGGGCTTTGCCCTGGAGATCAATACTGAAGGAGGCCCCAGCTGAACTGGAGTTGTTATCAACCTTCTTTTTTCTCAAATCCTGCTGCAACAAATCAACAAAAATTTTTATTTCCTCAAATCCCGTAGTCTACAAAGTCACCTCCCTAACTAGGTAGCAGAGACAGTTAGGCCAGTCTGGGAGAGAAGCAAAGCCTGAACACCTCAGGTAGCCCAGGGTGGCTACCTTCCCCAGCCCAGCAGGGAGACAGGCGGTGGTACCTGGGTGTCAATCCACTTCACCCCGTCGGGAGTGTGCTCCACGCGGCCGTAGAAGTGCACCGGGAGCATGTACTCGGGGCGGGCCTTCTCCCAGGGATTGCCGTAGCGCAGCCAGTCGTCCGCCTCCTCCACCTGCAACAGGCACACGGGGCTCAAGGAATGCCTTGTGGCTCCCAGTGAAGGCTGAGCATGGCTCTTCCAAGGGAGACTGGTTTAAAAGCAAAGCTTCAGCAAGCTGGCTTTAAAAATGGATATGTAGAGGCCTCTAGAGGATAGCAGGGCTTTCCAAAGCTTGGATGACTGCATCCCAGCTGGTATAAATAAATCAGCCTCTACAGACTTTGCAGCACTGCTCCCGTTTAAGTCATCCAAACTGCACAGACCACTGCACTCAGCCTGTCTCCAGGCCTTTACATCCAGTTTGACTGTGGATATTGTGGAATATGTGGGATGTGGGACCCACTGGTGCTCTTCCTGGCCACAAGCCACACCCTGTACACCGGGTCTTGTTAACTGCTCTGTCCTCTGCCAGAGAGAAGGTTTCTCCTCTCAGCTCACAACTGTGGCAACGGGAGAAAAGTGATTCCATCAGAGCCACCTAGGCTGGTGTTATCCAGAGATGCTTTGTGCCTCCAGGCATTTCTCTGCTGTGGGGGGAGGGAAGTAAAGGAAGGGGGAGATAGTGGGACAAGGAAGGGCAAGGCAGGGGGCAGGGCCACAGCCCAGCATGCCACCACTCCTGTTCTTTTTTAAGAAGCACGATGTCAAATACAGGGGAAGCTTTCCCCTCCCTGTTTTCACCATTTATGGGACCTAGCATTGCAGCTTCTTTGTGGAGAGGGAGGAAAAAACAACCTTCAAACCTCTCATCCTCCCTGACTTATGGAGAGGTATTTTAAGAGGAAAAAGGTACTTTATGCTCCAAAGCAGGGTAAGTCTCCTAACGAAAACCATTTCCAGACATACACTAAGGAAAACTGCTGGCTAGGGCAGTTTTTTAGCCTATTTTCACTTGAAAATAATATGATCACTAATGCTACAGGAAAATCCCTGTTAAAGCCCTGTCTGCCACTGACCCAGGGAACCCACAGGAGCAGCTATCACCCCAGGCACTTGCCTATGTTCCATCATGATCAAACACATCCTTTGCCAGACACCTTCCTGAGGGATTTAGGCACATCTCCATCCTTAATCTGACTGCTTGCTGACTCACTGCCAAGCTGGATGTGACTCTGGGGTTGTTGCAGCTGCACTGTGGAGACCCAGGCAGGGACACCTCTGGACTCAGCCGGGCCCTGTGGCTCAACTCCCACATCATCCTGCCCAGTGACAGACTCAAATGCCCAGCTTAGGAGCAGTTCAAGGCACTGCAGTTCATTTAACATGTCCAGGCCTTGTCCATAGCATGAAACAGAGGGAGAAAGAGGGACCTGAATTTGCCAAGTACCTGCCAGCCATCAACAATCTTCTGGTTGAAGATCCCAAACTCATAGCGGATGCCGTAACCATAAGCTGCCAGCCCCAGTGTGGCCATGGAGTCCAGGAAACAGGCTGTAAGGGTCAAGGAAACAGGCTGTAAGAGTCCAGGAAACAGGCTGTAGGAGCAGAGCACGGGCACACTGCAAAGAACGTCACTCCTTGCTTGCTGCACTTGCTTGTGTGCATGGAGACGAGGAGCTGCCACAACAGTGCTGCTGGAAATGTTTATTACTCAGAGGAAACCCATGTGCAGAAGGGACACAAGGAGACAGTCTGCAGCAGGACTCTATGTGGTTGCTCAGGTCCTGCTGAGAGACCCCAAACCCCCAAAATTGTTGGTGACAAGGACAGGTCACCAAAACCCCTTGTTGCAGTGAGACCTCTTCTAAACTTGCCTTGCTCTAAGCCTGTCTGCCCAGTAAAGCAGAGCTTCTGACCCCAACCTGCTGCACCAGTAGCTACTTAACTATTATTGCTTCCAAAGGAAAGCCCTCAATCCAGGCAGCTCTGGTAAAGACCAGCCCCAGCATTTACTCCACGCTGGGGAGGTCTCATCTCCAGCTGTCCCATGGGACAGGCAGACTAAAATAGCAGCCAGCAATCTGCCTGTGTGAGAGCTGCTGAGTGCCTCTGAGAAGCGAGAGATTTCACAGGGAGGTGAGGAGAAAGGCTCCAGACAGCCTCTTCCAGCCGCAGCCCTGCCTGCTGCACTGCGGAACACACACCCACAGCTCCGGGCTGCTCTCGGTGAGGAAGGGATGATTCTGGCCAGCCAGGAGCAGGCAGGAGGGTGCCACACTGCTGAAGGCCTGTGGGGCAGGTGCCAGCTGTGAGGGTGTGACAGCCACGCCACCCTGGGTCCCCATGCACTCTGCATGAGGAGGGGGCTCCCCTCGCCCTGCATTACCTGCCAGCCGGCCCAGGCCTCCATTTCCCAGCCCAGCGTCTTCTTCAATTTCTTCCAGCTCCTCCAAGTCCAAACCCAGCTGTTGGGGAAGACCACAGCAGGACATGTCACCAAACAAACCCCATGTCCTGAGCTGCTCTCCAAGGAGGGCAAACACATCCCAAAATCACCCACACTGAGGGAAATTAAACCCACAAGGACTCCGTATCTCTCCCCACCACTCCCCACGAAGCATCTCACCAGCCCCTAGTCCTTGGGCAGCCCAATTAATTGGAAAACAATTAAGTCCATCACCAGATGTCGCTTTCCCATGAAGAAGGTTTCCTTAAAGACTTCAGACAAAACACTCATCCCCTGGCAGCCTCTCAGGTCAGGATGTCCTTGGACCAAACTCGACATTGGAGACAGTATGGGGGGAATAGTCAAGCCAGTGTGCAAGGGACCCCCTGAGTCCTGCCTGGGCAGGGGAGGTCATCCCTCTGCTCGTGCCCATCGAGTCCTTGAGGAAGGGCATGGCCAGGCTGGCAGCAGTGACTGCAGCATTCACCATCACTCTCTGTGCTTCCCACATCCTGCCCAGCCTGCCACTGAGCTCCCTGGCTGCAGTCCGTGGCTGGAAGTGGTTGCCTGCATCTCTTGAGCCATTTGTTCTATGGCCTGGGGGTCCCTGCCAGATGAAGGCTAAGCCTGCCAGCAGCAAGGACTCTCCAGGAGTCCAGAGGTGCAGACTCTCAGAGGGCAGCAGTAGCTCACCCTGGTGCCAGGGAGGACAGCAGGGTGTCAAGCCAATACCACGGCTGCTCCCCAAACTGTTTTCCCAGCATTTCAACGGCCTGCAACCACAAGATGGGAAAGCCTCATGCACAGGATGATGGGGACATAAAAACTGAGACAAATTCCCTCAGTGACAGAGCCATGCCAGATACGAGACCTCTGAACCAACCTGGCCACTGGCCATGATGAGCTCCACACGCTGCAGGCTACAGCAAGGGAAGCCTCCACTAGCATGGTGGGCCAAATCTGCACTCGGAAAGTGTCTTGCAAAGGAACTTAGAGGATGTTCCCTGAAGAAAACCAGCCTGCCCTCTGAGGCGTGATACCTCAGAGAGGAAACAGGTGCCTCCCTGGAAATCCCTTCCGATCTCTTGGCAGGGAAAGTGCTTGCCAGGATGTTTCAGCAGCAGCTGTAGTACCTCATTTTGAGAGACAGTGAAGTGCCCAGCTTCTGCTAGAAAGTGTAACATGGATCAATCTGGTGGGGCAGAAGGGAAGCTGGGAGAAATAAAGCCTTTGGGTGAGAAAGCCAAAAACCTCACATTCTGTCAAAAAAGGTCACTGTGCTGTTGCAGAAATGTCTGCAAATAACCATATAAGTAAGCAACCATGGCCTCACATTAGTGATTGCCTTGGTGATACCCAGCTGAGTTTTTTTCCAGATGGAAATCATCTGAGGACATTTTACTTCAAGCAAATGATTTCCTTCCTTTCTCCCTTCCCACCAATTAACTTCTACCTGGCAGCGCTGCCGCTGTGCCTGTGTACCTCCAATGTATGAACTGTACTTTGGTGTTCTGCTGCTCCAGTCTCCTCCTCTGGCCCAGTCTCTCCCATTAGACTACATCTCCTGTGATAAAACATCATCTCTCCTACTAATGGAAAGCTCTTTGCAGCCTGTGACTCCCATGTCCTTTGGGATACTGGGTGTTGTTTTCAGTATACACTTCTGGGTTCTGCTATTCACTACAGAGAAATGGTGGTTTGAAAAAAATGTACTCCAACTCCAAGGCATCCCAAGGCCCCCTAACACTGTCTTCTCTAGGGAATGCAAAACACTAAGAGAGAGCCAAGCTTCATTTTGTACAGTCCAAATAACACAACTTTCTCAGGCAAAGCCCTGAGAAATAGATACTCAGCCCTCTGTGAGGAAAAGCTTAGCCTCAGGGGGACCCTGGTACCCCCAAGACTTTACCTGGTAAATGGCTTCGTCGCAAGCATTCTGCAGGCCCAGGTTCACCATGGTGTTCTGCAGAGTGCGACCCATGTAGAACTCCAGGGACAGGTAGTAAATGCGCTGAGGAGGCAAAGCGAGACGCTTACACACAGCACAGCACTTTGCTTTTACCAAAGCTGCTTAAAATCCAGAGCAGACCCAAGCATTTTCCAGAGTAGGGATGTCTTCCCAGACTGGCTTTTGGCACCTTCTCCTGAACACCACGCACCAGAGTTGTTTGTCAGAAGAATTTCATGCGGGACACCGGCCAAGCCTCCACCACGCATCTCCCTGCCAACAGCCTTCTATAGAAAAATCTCGCTGCCTGTTAAGTGTTTCCCTAATTAACTCAGGGCAAGTATTATCTAGGATGCTGAATGATATATTTATACACTGTCAGGCTCAGCTGAGGTGATGTTTACGCTGGGCTTTTAAAGTTTTCCCATGCTAGACTGAAGCTGATCCAGCCTCCCAAAAGCCAGAGCAAGCCCCCTGCCCCATGCAGTCCAGCTGGGCTGAGGGCCAGCACCTTCCTGCGAGCAATTTTCCAGCACTCCCATCTCGTGGGTCCTCCTGCTCACCCCACACTGAGTATCACGCTCGTTTCGCCCTGCTGAACAAGTAAATTGTGCCATAGGTGGCAGGGTTCCTGGCACAACTGTGCAGTGACCTTCCAAGTTTGAGAGGAGCCGTGTCTGTGCTGCAAATGCTAACGAAAGCCTGTTTGTGGGATGAGAAGCAGGCTGTGCAAACTTTTGCCCTCACTCAGATTCATCACTGCGGATATTTTCATAAATAAACCAGAATTTTTAACGGAGCAATAACCTGACTTCAAATTGTGCTTTCCCCTGAATCTCTTTCCACTGTAACGTGGATTTTTCCCCGCTAAGCAGCCGGGATTACCCACTCTGGCACCTCTGCTGGGAGTCTGAAAGGGTCTGTCTGCTCCCTGGGGCTCATCAGAAAGACTGAAATCATCGCACATAAATGCTCTGCTCTTTTCAGTCTCCTGCAGGGGCACATTTCTGGTGAAAATCTAAGTGTAGAGAAAAGTAAGCAAACTCAGTCCAGGCTCCTCTGAGCCTTTATAGGATCTGTACAACCCCTTCTGTTGGTGCTGCAATACAGATCAGAGTGCACTTGTGGGAGCTAGGATAAAAGGGAGAGCCCCATGCAACAGTGTAACTCCCCGAGTACCTGCAGCCATTCTGTCGTGAAAGTGCACTTTGTTTCTTGTGTCAAGGCAATATCCATTATCTTGGGAAAAAAAGCTGACTCAGGGAGGTGGCTGCCTGCGCCCTGGGAAGGTATGTGCCTTTCTCAGTACACACCTGGTCTCTGTGGCTCCCCAGTCAAGTGCTGGATTGGGTCTTAATTCAAAACGATTAGGGCTGAATTATGTCTTGCAGCCCCCAACACCTCGAGCATCACTGTCCTGACTTGGCAAGTGGGGAGGAGTTTGTCTGGTTTTCACCAGCAAGAAACTCCTCTCCAGCCTCAAAGCTGAGCTGCCTGCATGTTCTGCAGGAGTGAAGTCAGGACACAGCTGTGCTGAGCCACGGAGGTGATGATGCCCACAGGGGACACCACCGTGGCAGTGTGAGTGCAGGACGTGACCGCGGTGGAGTGTGCAGAGGAGCTGGCAGCAGCAAGGCCCATGCAAGGACATGCTCAGAGCGGGACCACAGAGGACAAGGCTGTGACAAGGCGCAGGGGGACACAGTCATGGAAGTGTCTGAGGGGGAACAATGCTGCAGCAAGGTTCATTGAAATAGGACTGCAAGAGTTTATGGGGACACAGTCATGGCGAACTGCACAAGGGACATGGCTGGGGTCATGTCCGTGGGGACATGGGCATGGCAAGATGTGCGTGAGCAACACAGCTGAGGCAAGGCTCATGGGGACACAGCCACAGCAATGCCCATGGGGACACAGCCACAGCAGGGTGCATGTGAGGGATACAGGTGTCATGACGCCTGCAGGGAAGAAATCATGGTGGGATGCACGAGGGGCACGGCCATGGCAAGGGGCCCCGCAGCCAGGTGCACACAAGGGACTACGCCCATGGGTCACACCCGCAGTGACACATGCCAGGTAGATCCGGAGACTCCCTTGGTGAAGGCACAGCCGCCCAGCCCCNCCGCGACGAGGCGGGGCCGGCGCCGCTGCCGGGGCGGGCCGAAGGGGACCGGGAGAGCGACTGGGGACTGGGATGGCGTAGGGGGCTGGGATGGCACCGGGGGACGTGGATGCCGGAGTGACTGATGGCACGAGAGGTCAGGGATGGCGTCAGGGCGGTGATTGCTCATCCCACCCGCCAGGCGGGCTCTGGCGCTAAAAGCCACCCCACCACCACGTTCTCGTTTTAAATTGGGGGTTTATTGTCCGCACAGCGAGGTTCAAGTGTCCCCAGTACACAGAGCCAGCAGCCATGCACACAGCATGTCATGTACTGTCAGGGCAGGCACTGCTGGCTCTCGGGGAAGCTGGGCTCTTTCGCACCCCCAGAAGACCACTTGGGTCTTCTCTGTACATTCATCAAACACATCACAATTCCACAGTTAGGTTACAAATAGCACAGCATATCCCTTCCAGCCACTGTGATCACTCCCTGCCAGCGTACCAGGCACTGCTGGAGTGGAGCACCTCAGCTACCTTGCCCTGGCTCATTGCAACCACAATACATTCATTTAGCAGAGATATGTCTGCAGAAGAGATGCCCAAAATACCACGCGAATGCATTCATCCCCAGCCCTGCATCAACCTTGCCAAGGCACAAAAGTCTGCAGTGTCCAATGAGCCATGGTCAGGGTTTATTTTTGTGGCTGCATCTTGATCATCTATCTTCCTCTGACCGGCTCTAGAACTGTCAAATCCATCATTATCCTTGTACCCAGCTCCCAGGCCTTGCTCATCTGGCAAATCTGATGTTGTCTTCCACCATTCACCTCCCAACAGCCAGGGAATCAACACTGGGTTTTAACCCTACAGGGCACACAGGGTTAAAACTCATTCATCCAAGTCTATACCCAGCTTCTAGAGTCCTCCTGAGCTTTTCCCCTTCAGCAACTGGAAAACAGAGCTGTGACTTCCACGCTGCATTTCAAAGCTGCTGCCTGTCAGCAGCACAATGTGTAAATGCACCATTTTTGCACACACACAAGTTTACCTTTGAACACAGGAGTAGTAAAATAAAAATCATCACTGAAAACTGCTGACAAACAGGAAAAAACACCCTGAAATCAGGACAGTAAAGAGTTCCTTCTGGAGTGACCGTTCAGCAACTTCAGCACACTGCAAGCACATAGTACAGGCAGATTCCCAAAAAAGGTGTGTTTTTCTCATAGAGATCACAGATGTCCTGCAGAGTCCTGGTTTTCCTTCCAAAATGATCAAGTTTTACATTAAGCTGACGGCACATGCTGTCAAATGAAGGCTTTTCCTTTACACTCTGCACTGTAAAAAAGAGCTATTGATGGAGGTGACTTGGTGGGGGGGATGGAGGGCAAAGGAGTGCAGCTCATCTTCCAAACGATTCTGGAAGTCAAAAGCAAACCCTTCAACAGGGTTTCCCATGTTGGGCTTCCAAAAAAAAAAAAGGAAATTCCCAAAAGTCACCTTCTAGGAGCTTTAGTACTGCAGTCTATTGAGTGAGTCAATGTAATGGAAAGTGGCACCCAATGCCCAGCTCGTTTCAACATTGTCAATTTTCCGGGCAAGCTGGAAAAAAAAAAACAAGCAGAAAAGTTAAAACATAATTCTTTGGGAGAATCTGAAGCATGCAAGGTGGACACAGCGCTGAAGGTTATGACAAAGTTACCACCATAGTGGGGAGAGTGTTGCTGCACCCACAACTGCAGACCAACCATTGTAGCAAGAAGGTAAATCAAGAACTGAGCTCCCCCTGCCTTGGCACCTGCCTGCCCACTCTCCTCAGAAATCCACTTTGAGCCTCACCTTAAAGCCTTGGCTCTTTGGGAAGCCCAATTCCTGCAGCAGGAAGGTGATGTATGTGAGGTNCCAGCCCCAGCCCCTCGCCCCGCCGGGGCTCACCTTGGGGTCCCGCTCGTAGTAGTGCTGCTGGGTGCGGATCCAGCGGCCCACCAGGTGGTCGCGCACCGTGTGGGCCAGCGCGAAGTAGTAGTCGCGGGGGGTGGCGACGTTGCGGTCCTTGACGAGGGTGAAGTGGAGGTGCCGATTGAAGCTCTTGCGCACCTCGGCCACGTCCCCCAGCCCCGCGATGCCCCGCACGCTGATCTGCTTCCGACGGTCCCCATCGCTCAGCGGCGCCGCCATCCCGCCGCCGCCCCGCCGGCTCCGCCGCTGGCGCTGCCTCNTGCCCAAAATACCACGCGAATGCATTCATCCCCAGCCCTGCATCAACCTTGCCAAGGCACAAAAGTCTGCAGTGTCCAATGAGCCATGGTCAGGGTTTATTTTTGTGGCTGCATCTTGATCATCTATCTTCCTCTGACCGGCTCTAGAACTGTCAAATCCATCATTATCCTTGTACCCAGCTCCCAGGCCTTGCTCATCTGGCAAATCTGATGTTGTCTTCCACCATTCACCTCCCAACAGCCAGGGAATCAACACTGGGTTTTAACCCTACAGGGCACACAGGGTTAAAACTCATTCATCCAAGTCTATACCCAGCTTCTAGAGTCCTCCTGAGCTTTTCCCCTTCAGCAACTGGAAAACAGAGCTGTGACTTCCACGCTGCATTTCAAAGCTGCTGCCTGTCAGCAGCACAATGTGTAAATGCACCATTTTTGCACACACACAAGTTTACCTTTGAACACAGGAGTAGTAAAATAAAAATCATCACTGAAAACTGCTGACAAACAGGAAAAAACACCCTGAAATCAGGACAGTAAAGAGTTCCTTCTGGAGTGACCGTTCAGCAACTTCAGCACACTGCAAGCACATAGTACAGGCAGATTCCCAAAAAAGGTGTGTTTTTCTCATAGAGATCACAGATGTCCTGCAGAGTCCTGGTTTTCCTTCCAAAATGATCAAGTTTTACATTAAGCTGACGGCACATGCTGTCAAATGAAGGCTTTTCCTTTACACTCTGCACTGTAAAAAAGAGCTATTGATGGAGGTGACTTGGTGGGGGGGATGGAGGGCAAAGGAGTGCAGCTCATCTTCCAAACGATTCTGGAAGTCAAAAGCAAACCCTTCAACAGGGTTTCCCATGTTGGGCTTCCAAAAAAAAAAAAGGAAATTCCCAAAAGTCACCTTCTAGGAGCTTTAGTACTGCAGTCTATTGAGTGAGTCAATGTAATGGAAAGTGGCACCCAATGCCCAGCTCGTTTCAACATTGTCAATTTTCCGGGCAAGCTGGAAAAAAAAAAACAAGCAGAAAAGTTAAAACATAATTCTTTGGGAGAATCTGAAGCATGCAAGGTGGACACAGCGCTGAAGGTTATGACAAAGTTACCACCATAGTGGGGAGAGTGTTGCTGCACCCACAACTGCAGACCAACCATTGTAGCAAGAAGGTAAATCAAGAACTGAGCTCCCCCTGCCTTGGCACCTGCCTGCCCACTCTCCTCAGAAATCCACTTTGAGCCTCACCTTAAAGCCTTGGCTCTTTGGGAAGCCCAATTCCTGCAGCAGGAAGGTGATGTATGTGAGGTCCATGCAGAGAAAAGGGCTGTTTCCGGGGCTGATTTCCATGGTCTTACAAACTAAGAAGAAAGAAAACAGTGTCTGAGTGCACACTGTGGGCTCAGGTCTAAAAACAACCCAGCTGTGAAAAATCTCAAATGAATCCAAAACCACGTCCTGTCAGTTGAGCTGTGCAGTGATGGAACCTGTTACGATGGGGCTGAAATGACATACACACATTAGAATAAGCACATAAGCTTTGTAAGGAAGTGCAAGACATTCTGTCTCTCCCCTAAGACAGCAGTTTCTTGTATCTCCGCACGAAAAGAGCCTCCAGCTTTTCTTCTATCTACTTCAAGTCTTCAAATATCTGAGCAACCTCAGGTGTGTTAATTTTCTTGAGCACCAGCACTTAACAAATGTTGACAAAACCAAATTTAAAAAAAACCCCAACAAAATAAAAGAAAAAGACAAAATAAAACCCACTGCAAAAGCAAAAGTTAATATAAAAATAGCTGAGATTTTCAGAAATAAGCAGAAATGTTGGATAGATGCTATGTAGAGGAACTCAATATTTACTTAAAAGCATCAGGCTTCTTAGTGTGTCCCATATTTGCCACCTGGGAATGAATTTACACACAATTATTAGTGTGTGATTGATTGTATTTTACTCACCATATTTAGCTGCAATTTCAAAGTCACTGACAGTTAAGCTTCCTCCTTTTTCTTTATCTAAAAGAAAAAAAAACAAACCCATGGTCTTTTATGATCTTTCTATAAAGGCAATTGTAGATTCAAGTCATAAAGTTGTCTGGAAATGAAACCTTGAGCCACTGAAATCAATGTCAAAATTCAGACTGGTTTTAAAGGTAAAAGAACCTTCAAAAGATTCTCAATATAGATTGAAAAACCTTGGTTTATGAAGAACCCTTAGCCTTGTTTCCTACAGAAACAGAGCTTACAGACCATCTCACCTGACCCCCAGTTCTGCACTGCCCTGTCCAGTGGTCACAGCCTGGACAGTGAACAGCTGTGACCAGATCTGACAGGGCAGTGGTGCTCTGCAACACATTACATCAGAAATTATTTGTAAAAAGAAAGTGGCTGAGGAGGGAGGTATGTTTGTCCAAATTAAATTGAGACCTCATTATCTGCCTTCTGCTATTGAATATGACAGCCTTTTGTACACAAGCACACCACTGGAAAAGAGATGCATTCTGAATGCATGTGGAAATAGCTGAAAATCTTCATTCCATCTAAAAAGGTCAGCGAAGCAAACACACGGCCCAAGTAATTTTTACTGCTTTACTGCCCAAGAAATTCGTTTATCATTATGAAGTTTTTTCTATTTCAGATTGTAGAGTTAATTAGGCAACAACCATTTCTGAAATGCAAACAGTTTAAAAACTATTACCAAAGGCTGTAGGTCCTATTTCACAGCCCCAGTATCTTCTCTGTAGAAATTAATATCAAGTCAAGACCAATGCTGCACAGCAGTGTAACAGCACACTTTGTTCCACGATGGCTTAGCAAAGCATCATGATGTGTGCAAGTGTTCCCACTGCTTCCATAATTTGTCATTTAAAATGAAACCAAGCCAGGAGCAGACTTACCTATGAGACCAGCCTCTGCTGCACAGTCATAGTAGTAGGAGAAAATGTAAAAGTCCAAGTCCTTCACTTCCTCAGCTCTATGCACTTTTTTGTAGAGCATCTTTGCCACTTTATTAGAACAAGACTCATAGAGAGGCTCACCTAAAAGAGGACAAACCCCCCCTCCCCCCCATCATATTACAGGCTGAGAGTTAAATATACATAGAATTTATTTAGGATCTGTCAGGAAACAGGCTCCTTTTTGCAAAATAGCACTCCATAAGCTCTTCCCAGAGAACCGAAATCTGCATCTTCTTCCAGAGGCAGACACCTACCATCCTCAGGTTGGGACTAAGCATGTGATAGATCAGGGATGGACAACATCATTTGAGGCTGAAGGATTTTGAAAGAACCATTCAAGGTCTGCTCAACTCCATGTGCATCACTTCTAGCAGCTTTACCGACTGGACAGACACATGATGGCACAAGAGGAAAGAGCTGCAGGATCTCTTTGACAGCACATCAAGAGAAGACAGACAGAACAGTAAACAGAGTCTGGTGTCTTTGGAAGAGGATGAGAGTGTATCACTTACTGCACTAATAGCAGCTAGCCTAGATGGCAAGAGTGATAAATCACTATACCTGCCTTCTGTCCTTTAATTCTGTACACTATCTCAGCGTGTTGCCATTCGGATTTGAAGCCAGGTGGTAAACAAGGGCTGATCAGTTCCTCCCCTTCTCCTACTGTAGGAAAAAACACAAGGAGACAAATTCAGATCCCTCACCCCCAGCCCTGTCCTGCAGCCTCAGCAAGGCCCCTCTGCAGCCCAGTCATGGCTTGGATGTCCCATGCCCGCCCCCAACCTGAGGCTGGCAAGAATCCAGGTCTCCTGGGATCTGTCATTGTCACCTCCTGCATTTGTCTCAAATGCACCCAGCCATGGTGACAGGAGCCCACCTGCCACTCAGGAACCTTGAGCCCAGTGGGAAGGGGATACACAGCTCCTCCCCCCACCACAGGACTACATACCCTGAGCTCAGAGCCAGGACCTGAGGACTGCCCATAACTTACAGGGTTTTCCCTCAACTCCTCCCAAAATGGCGAGCCTTGCTGACATCAGCCCAAGTCCCAGGTAACTGCAAAGGGAGAAAAGCCTCTGTGAGCAACAGACATCCTTCCTCCGATACTCCACTGACAACCTAGCTGGGACATGCCATTCCCCTCTACACAGCTATGACAAAGTGGCTCAAGTCAGCAGCTCATGCACATGAGGGGAACAATGTGACAACCTGCTCTCATGTTACCTTATCCAGAAGGATAATTTCTCTTTGGAAAAGCTCAGGCAACAGCTGTCAGCTGTAATCTGGCTGTTGCAGAACTGGCAATAGCATTTCCCTAACACTACTCCTAGTATTACACTGGATACTCCTACCCTCCTCAAAGGCAGCCCAGACACTTGCATACAGAACTGAATTTCTGAGCTCAAACACATCCCACAGCAAATACAGGTGGGAAGAAGCTGCTGCCCAAAACACTGGGAGCAGGGAAAACAGTGAGGAAGAAGAAATGACAGAGACAAAGCATTATGAACTGACTGCAGCCCCCATTCTCCATCTTCCTGTGCTGCTCAGTGATGAGGAGGTATAAGAGTCTGGGAAGGAGGGAGAGGTGGAGGGAAGGCATTTTTGATTTTGTTCTTATTTCTCATTATCCTACTGTTTAATTGGCAATAAATTAAATTAAATACAAAATAAATTAAATTAAAGTCAAGTCTGTTTTGCCCATGACAATAACTGGTGACCTCCCTGTCCTTATCTTGACCCACGAGCTTTTTGTCGTATTTTCTTCCCCCTGTCCTGTTAATGGAATGGGAGTGATAGAGGGACTTGGTGGGCACATGGTGGGCAGCCAAGGTTAATCCACTAAAATCACGTGGCTCAAGTTTCTCTTCTTCTTCATGGTATTCATTTGCAAGGACCCCACCCCAGAAAAAGACCTCAGTCTCCCCAGCTTCACAGAAAGCTTCCATCTCTGCACTGTGCTCTTTCTCACAACTAACCTGTATGAATACAGCTTGTAGGTGTGGTTAAACATCTGAAATGAAGTTGTGTGGCCAGATGGCGATGTCTGAAGAGTTGCCTGGAGGGAGAAAAAGATGTCACTGGCAGGTTTCTGCCAGCCAGCAGCAAACATCAACAAAGTAATCTTCCAACACATTAGGAAAAACGTGAAACTATGCTAGCATGATCCAGAGAGAAATGATGAATTTGCAAGGATTTCAATTTGACTGCTGCTACACAGGACAACCACAAAACCTGGAGCTAAGAGTCTTCAAATGACAGGGTTTAAACTGATTACATTTCTATTTGTATCCACACCAATATGCAGTATAAAAGAATTACTTTCATTAAAAAGGAATCCTTATCCCAGCTCTTAACTGCTTTTGTCCAGAGGCTACAGCGACTGCCTCTTCACATGATCCCTACTACAGTAACTGTGTGCAAGCTAATAGAAAGGCCAGGCACGCATTAACTTCCTACTTGAGTGAATTCGTCTGTGAACTTGCACAAGCCAGAGGAAAAGCACATCCCTGAGCTTGCCAAGGAACAGAGTGAGGACCAGCCTGTGGTCTGAAGGAATGAAAGGGTAGCCTGTTCCCCAAGCGCATCAGCACAGCTAGAATGTTTGTGGGGAGCAAAGCCCAAGACACAGTGCTGTTCATGTTGCTCATATCTTAACTCCTTCTCTATGTCCAGAATTTCCACTCCCTAGACCCTTCACATCCCTTGCCATTCTGCTGAAACAGTGCAATGTCTTGATTATCCCAGGCTGGGACACTGGATACAGCATCCCATCCCTCTGCTTTTGTGCAGCTTTACTGTGAGCACTATCTCTGCACAGGCCAGAGCCTTACAATACCACAATCAAAGGGCTCCACAGAACATCGATAGAAATGCCACACCAGGAAGCTAAAATGGCATTCATTTGCAACTGAGTGAACTCAGGAAAATCAGAAACAAGGATTGAGAAGGCACCTTACTCTGTTCTTAAATCCCAGTGTAGACCAAATGCTGGACTTGAATTCATTAACAGCATTGCTTTTTGAGTTCTTTGTTATAAGCTGTACAAACTGAAAGTCAAGGATTAAGAGATTCAGGTGAATGTGGTGTCCTCCATGAGATAAAGCAGCCCTAGCAGACTCACCACAAGCACCACAGAGCTGGACAAAGAGGATAGACAAAGCTGTGAATGCCTCTGGGACTGCCTACAAAAAGGCAGATATGACCAAGTCACAAGTGCGGCTGCACTGACAAACTCTTGCTCTGTTTCCAAGGGAAAGAAATCTGAGCAGTTACAGATTCCTGCAGCAGCATTTCCCAACAGTGTGCATGCTCACATTACCTCAGTGCGCGGAAGGAAGGTGATCTGTGTTGATCCACCACCCAAATCCAGCATCCCTACACTTCTCTTCTGCGGGTCGTCTAGCCTGCCTGAAATGTGTGACAGAACAGAGAAAGCCATGGTGGGCACTGTGAGAAACTGGCTAGGAACAAAACCAGAAGTACACTGGTAAGGAAAGAGAACAATCTAACTCCACCTCTCAGCTTCCACATGGCACTACATCATACTGTTATCTACTGGGCACTGATTTTGGCTTTATCAGACTTGAAAATCTTAAAGTGACAAGAGTCTCTTATTTCTCTGGTGGCTGTTCCTGTCCTAATCAAAGCAGCTTTGGTTATTGCATTCCTAAACATTTTGGATGCAAAGACCTTTTGCAAACTCTGCTGTGGTAACCACTTTGTAACACAGAGGAATGTGGTTTTCTTGGCCACCTCTCCCTGATCCCTTAGGAATATTTTGCAGATTCCTATGGCCAAAGGGATGACAGACTGAAAAGAGCTGGCCTAAGAGACTCAGCTCTCTTGGAATCCTTCCTGCTGCCAGCCAAGACCTCTGCTCTCATTTAGATCTAGTGCTTCTCAGTTAGATCCTTCACATGCACCTTCCTGACAAGGATGGTTTGTGCCTAGCAGCTCACGATAGCTGATGTTTAAAGATCGCTGACTCTTCTGATACTTCCTGGGAGCACAAAAAGCTCCAGAGCACACTGCCCCACACACTGTGTGCTGAACAGAGCACTTGGATGGCAGAGTGCTTTATGTATTGTCAGAGGTCTTCAGCTTAGTTTTCTCTCTGCTCTTCAGCTCCCCTTTTCTCACTCAGCAGTGTAAACACCCGTGGCATTTCTGTGTTATAAATCTGTAAGGAAGTAGCACGGCACTTTCTTTTACTCTCTGCAGCTGCCAAGCACATCTAGAATATTCACACAAAAAATGTAGCCAGTCACAGCAGGCTCTAAAAAGGAATAAAATGCTCTGGTACCCTACAGGGAACTGAAAGAAAAGCTACATTAAACATCTAGGAAAAAGGATTAAACTCCTCACTCCATCAAGTAAACGGACAAAATCCTAATGACTTAAATAGGCCAGGCCAAAAACAAACTGCTGACTTATTCTCAGTCTTCTTTCTCCTGTTCCACCCCAGTGAATGAGCAAATCCCACACATGGGCAGAAAAGAGCATGAATTTCACAGCACTGGTCATATCTTTATACACATGCTCATGTACACATACCTGTTAAAAAATTTATTGTGATCCAGGCTGAAATACCTAATAAGGAAAAGATTCAGAAGACACATGCTTAGATCATAGCATTTCATTGTATCTAACAGCAGTAAGTAGGTAAGTTAAGCCATATTCCAAGGTTTCCAGAACTGTCAGTGGCTGACAAAACCAAGATTAGACTATGTGAACAAAGAGAATGACCTCCTCTATCAGAGCTTATGATATTTGGGAGAGAAGCCCCACATATGAAATGCCTGGAGAACTCTGTATTTCACAGGTCAAAAACTTGGGCAGGAAGTCACAAAGGCTCAAAGACAAAGAGATATCCTTAGCTAAAAGACAAAGAGACGACTGAAACTCACCCTGTTCATTTTCCAGGAAAACATCCACTGTTGGCTTTTGTTTGATGTCAGGCACTCCACTTTTCTTTACGAATACTAAGAATTTTCATCTTTCAGTGTTCTAATTTTGCCTGTTTTCCTCTAAGCAATTTTGTGAGCTATGCTGTTTCTGTCCTCTTCTTGTTTTATAAACCATTTCCCCATAAATTAGGTGAATCAGTGGCCTTGTGTTAACAAATTCAAATATTTATTCATGTGATTAAAACTCAAGGCACGCTAGAGAGCACGGCCCACTTCAATCCTTGGCTGAACCAATGCTATCACGGCTATTACTGATTTTAAAACAAAAGAAAAAGAATGTCTTTCTTCCATGAAGTAGCAAGAAGAGAAACTCATAAACAGCTTCAGCTATTTTAAAGCTTGGTTTCTGAGCAGATTTAAAACACATTTCAACACTCACTTAGAATTTAGACATTCTGTCCTCAACATTTTTGGATAAACATGAACTCATTTCAGCATGTATTTTCTTCTCTATGTAAAGGGCTTTTTTTCAGATTGAACTTACAGTCCCACTCAATACATCAGTTGTAATTAAAATTATGATCAAATACTTCCAGAGGGCTCTGATAAGCACTGTCAAGAGCAGAGTGGGCAAACCCAGTTGCTGAAGACCATCTCAACAAGCAGATACTCAGAAACTTTTCCAGAAGTGCTGACTGCACAGTGGTTTTCTGGTGATCCTACAGGAACTGCTCAATACTCAAGAGCTTTCAAGATCAGGACAGAACTCAGGACTTCAAACTGGAAAACACAGCACAAGATTTCTTTGGCAGGCACTGCCTGTGGCCACATAAAAACTCTGCTTCTGTCAAACCTGCTGCTTATGGGTTCCCACTGCGGCAGGTAGGGACTTGTCACAGTGCAGCAGGGATCTCCAGGACTACAGAAAGAGTCTCTTACAAAGCTGCTTACCTTCGTCAGTCCCATTCATTATCGACACGCAATTGTCCCTCACAAAGAAGGGGGAGGCCTGAAAAATCTCCTTCACCTGTAGTTCAAATAAAAGCTACATTCAGAGAAATAGTTTTTCAGCTGAAAAACAAGCTTTATAAAACTCCAGTTTTACACTACTGCTCCTCTTCTTGGGCCAGATCCTGACTGCTGCTCACCACTTTGTTTGAAGCCCAAGACTCCAACAAGCAGCAGCCTTTACGTGCTGGCCCTGCAGTTTGGTGCAGAAACAGGGATGGATGTGTGGGTTTTCAAGCATGAAGACTGCTCAGAAATGCCATTACAAGCAATGGACATGGGTAGGGAAGGGAATCCAGTTTACTTTGTTGGAACTGGTGAACCTCAAGGTATTATACATGCATGGGAAAGGCAGGAGATGGACACCCTAGCTTTCATAAATGTCTCAGGGAGCTGCATTTTTAACAGGAGCATGTTTTCTGGAAAGCAAGGGGAAAGACAAGAAATAATACCTTTTCCAGCAACTTCTGAGCTTTCTCTCCTGGCAGCAACCGTAGGCCAGCTGTGGCTTTCAGGACCAGAGGAGTAAACTTCCACAGCTCCATAGGAACTTCCTTCTTTGCCACCTCCAGGAGCTCTTTTATTCCCTGGCCACTCTGTGAGCAGAGAAAGAACAATAAAAGACATCTTAAAAACTCTTTTGAAAGGGTAAAAGGGTGATCAGAGCTACAATTCACTGTAAATGTGAAACAGAGACAAATTAATATCACAAGGGGTCAGGAGAAGGTGCAGGACTCACTGTCTCCTACAGCATAAGGCCTAGTGGGTATAACGGGAATTACTGAGCAACAGGTCCAAACCAGAAAGAGTCACTTTTTCAAACAGTGAAACAGAACAGAACTCTCTTGCCAACAAATGTTTTGGCTACAAAAGGCTCAAAAGGCAGTATGACAAATTCTTGGAAAGCAAAGGCTTTTGTAAAACACTACGAGCTGAGTCTAAGTCTGGCTCTTGGAGTCCCTAAATCCCTGCAAACCAGAAGGTAAGTGAGACAGGAAAGAAGTCACTCAAATTACCTTTTCGACATCATCAGCATACGCAGACAGACCTGGTTTCAGTGCTTTAAACGTCTCATGGGTTAATCTGGGAGTCTCTGTTCAAAAGCAGTATTCCAAAATAAGTAATGGTACAAATAATTTTGCATACACAAAAAGAAAACTATTTTAAAAAAATCCATTATTATGTGCTAATAGAAGTCAATTGATGTCCCTGTCTAATGAACTATTAACAGTCACCTGACCTTTAAATACAGCCCTAGCTGTGGAATGGGAACCTGAGAAAACCACTTTTAAAGTCATGACAGGTTGTCAGGTGCTGCCTTCCACTACGCACATCAGTCACCAGATGGGGGCAAAGCTCTCTCGGAGGCCTTACACCTGCCATGTGCAGCTTTCCAAACTGCACCTGGAAAAAAAGAACTCTTGCTTCAGCCTGCTCTGTTCTGGCTAAACTTGATTCCAGCAAAACCTAATGGTAGCTTTTTCACTGTTTTCAATGGCAGCAGAGGGATACAGACTTCAGAATTTTGGTAAGCTGCAGTACCTTATATGAACCTGCAGTCCAGACAACACTACACTCTATAAAGTTTGCTGCAATATATTCTGAAACTGTGTTTCAGATGATGCAGGCAAGGAAGAAGCAAAGACTTGGGGATACAGGAGAATAAGGAAATCCACGGACTGCTGTTTAACACCTTTGGTGGCTGAGCCTTACACTAGCCCATTATGCAAACCTAAGGTGCTCCCCAGAGGCCAATCACACCACACTGCCAACCCTTAGCAGAGCCTTTAGATCACCGACCAACAGCACCCACCCAGGTTCTCTGATCTTTTAAGAGTTTCACAAACAGGAGCTGACAACACATAAACAAACTGAGCTTACTACTCCAGAGGAAAGTTGGAGCTTTTTTGTACACTTCTGCCTCACTTCTCAGATGTAGTTTCTGTCCAGATGCAATACACAGCAATTTTAATCAAACAATTTGCAATTTTTGTTTTGTTTTGCAGTTCAAACCCAACACTGAAGCCAAGGATGCACTAAACCAGATACCGTAGAGAGAAGCATCTCACTGCCAGGAACTGGAGACACCCAGCCACCTAAAAAATTTGGGTAAATAAGGCACTTTGAATTTATAATTCTCTCTTCCACCAGTGTGATGAAAAACTGTCCTTCTTCAAGCTACCACTCTAAAAGTACAGCTGCTATTTAGTTCATATTCTGACATTACAGCATTTTCTCCTTGTTGAACATTTTCACCATTTCATCCAAACACACATGCCTGAACCCTAATATACCTCCTGATGGCTCTCTAGAAAGACCTGTTCAAGTAATACCTAGGAAAGTGCCATCAATAATCTGCTCCACAGCTTATGGAAGGCTTAATCTGTCATGCAATGAGCAGGACATACCTCTTGGCTGCTGTGCAAATTTAAATATATGGATGCGAGTTCCCGTGCTCCCTGCGTCAAACATAATTCCATAAAAGACGGAGAGATCTGTGGTCACTGCCTGATGGGTCAGTTTATCTCCCCTGCTTTCAGCAACTCCTTCTGTGGCTCCCACAAATGGTCTGGAGCCCAAGTGCCATTTTATGTATGCAACATAAACAGCTATGCATGCCAAAATCCCAAAAGCAAAGAACCGCTTTGATGTCTTCATGGCTTCCATTTAACGGGATGCTTTGTTTCTTCCCTTTATCAAGTGGTCTGTTCCTTGTCCTTCACGCAGAACAGGTGGTTCCCACATCACTCCTACATCCAAGAGAAGAGAAAAGATCTGTTTTATTTTCCCAACCTGACTGAAGGATCTAAAAGCATTGATGCCCATGACACCGGACACTACTTTCCCAATGAGCAGAAGGAATTCAGCCTCCTTGAGCACCTCTTTCAGTTCCACAGCTCACTCTAAGGCATGGAGCAGCACAAATCTTCTCTTCCCCCATTGCTACAGAGGCCTAATACAGCACAAAATAAGGAGGGTTCAGAGAAGATAAATACAGTAACTGAGGTGGGAGGGGACTTCAGAAGGTCCCTCATCCAAAGTCCTGCTCACAGCCGGGCCAGCTGTTGGGACCCTCCATGTGGCTAAGGGCTATATCCAAGAGCATTTTGAAAAACTCTGAGGACGAAGATCCCACAGCTTCTCTGGGCAGTTATCTTTGTTAGTTCCTGGATGGCGAAGGAGGTCCCAGAAGACTGGGCAAGGGCAATTTAAAATTAATGTTTGCTAGGTAAGACGTAATATCCAGGGAACTGAGTGCTCTCCTCCCCCATCTCCAACACCAGGAAAGAAAACCACAGCAAAGCACAACCCACAAAATCTACAAGCCCTCACATAGCATCATTCAGATGATTAAAAAAGTCGGTGGTGATTTATGGGCAGCAAAATTACAGACAATTTTTCCTTTTTTGATTGAGTAATAAAGAAAAAGCAAACCAATTGATGAAGTTGAGTTAAACAAGGTTTTTGACACATATGTAATATCTTGGTGTGAATTCAGGACACATACAGAAGGTGTGAAGGGGAGGAATTTAAAATCAAGGTGATTACAGAGTATTTCCAAAACCACGTAAGACAACATTTCATAAAAATGGAGGAAAACAAAATCACAGGCACATATACACATAAGGAATGGATCGGCTTAAGGGAAAGGGAACTGCAGATTGTCATGACACAGAAATCAGGAAGACGGCATTACAAATAGAGGAAAAATCTTTCTGGCTTCTATCAGCAGGCAGAGACGTGCAGGTAGCAATCGCTGCAGGTCTACGGGGTGATCAACTCCGATCCTCCTGGTGCCAGGAAGGCCTCAGCTGCAGCTACACCAGAGCTAAATGTCACAGGAGGGAGGAAAGCCGCAGGGACCAGGTGATCCTTGGAGGAGACACGAGCTCCACCGCAGGAAAGCGGAGGCTGGAAAAACGAGGAGGCACAGCAGCCTGGAAACGCTACCCCCCTACCGCCGTTTGCCTGGAGAGAATCGCGATTATCCCTTCCCTGCCTTTGTCAGGGGACGCCGAGATTTGCTGCAAGGGGAAAAGCTTCCCTGCCGGCGCCGCGGAGCCGGGAATGCAGGCGGGAGCCGGGAGCCAGGCAGAGCCCGGGCCCGACCCGGCCCGCGCCGCGGGGTGCCCCTCGCTCACACACAGACCACTGCCCCGCCGCCCGCGCTTCCCTCTTCCTCCCTTTTCCCTCCTTCCTCCCTTTTCCCTCCTTCCCTCCCTCCCA
>VZRS01000684.1:107585-118049 GCA_013398055.1 Ifrita kowaldi
TGCCGCGGTGAATATGTGCCTAAAAAAAAAAAAAATTAAATAAATAATAGCGGAACGCCGCAAAGTCAGAAAGGTGTGGAGAAACGGTGCCGAAAAATGTGGGATGTGTAAAAATTGTCTTGAGTCGGGTGGTAGTTGGCATCACCTAGTCAAGGGCACCCTGGAGATGACAAGCTCTAAGGGTGAAGTACGTGAAGGTGTTGATGTGTCTGTTGCCAAGTTGGCAACACACTCAATGTCCGTGTATCCTATAGCTGAAATATGCTCATTATAGTACTAAAAAAATCACGCCTGTAGGTCAAAAAGGTTCTGGCCAGGTGAAGACCCTTCCCCTGGGCATGCATGGAAATTAGGTGGGTCACATAGTCTGTATGATAATTACTAACTAGTCCTAATAGAGGGGCTGTACTGTCTTGGTTTAAGACAATTTAAGAGGTGGACACTCTAAAATGAGTTACCTCCCCTTAGTTTTAACCAACTCCTTTCCACCAATAAGGAATGAATACGAAGAGATGTAAGTGAAAAAATAAGTTTACTGACAAGTGGAACAGCAATAGGCAAAAAAAAAACCCCGCAAACAGTAAATAACCACTAGAAACAAAATTGCTAAATCTCATTAACCCCTCGGGAACAAAGTCTTTAAAAGTGCCCATGACACCTTCCACCCCAGTTCTCTTTTCTGGCTGCAGGGTCTTAGACACAATAACAATTTGGGGCACAGATAGATATGGAGTACAGTAACATTTTGGGTTCCCCTCGACGTGTACTTGGGAGGTTACTAATACTAAATATCTGTGCATAAATAATAGCCTGGAAAGTCCCGAGGGGCATCCTTGACTTGTAGAATACCAGCAATCATCCAGGCTTGTGCAACTCTGGAATAAATAACCAAATCTCTCTCTCAAGTGTGTAATTGTCGGCTTGTTGCACACCGGGTAATGAATCTGATTTTTGTGCATAACAACAGGAGCAGTCCTCAGGGTGAGGAGAGGCAGGGCAGAGCAGGGCCGGTGATGGTGGCGGGAGAGGCCCCGTGGCCCAGGGATAATGCCACCAGGAGATGGCTGGCAGGGCTGCTGGGCACCCTCTGCACCCCAGTGAGAGCCAGCCCTGCCAGAAGCTCTCGTCCTCCAAGTTTGGGCTGGGTCTGAGGCAGGGAGCGTGGGTAGATGTGAGCAAAGGATGCCCTTGAGTAGTTGCTTCGTGCCTTTCTTCATACCTCATGTGCAAAGAATTAAAGCTTTTTAAGATTTGTGGCTCTTCTGTGATGTGATTGCAGCAGAATCTATGTTTAGTTTCTATGGTGGTTTGTAAGCAAGACCCTGACGGTGTGGTTTCACCAAAGAAACATGATTCTGCCGACAGCTTGAGAAAAAAAATACATCTGAGAATGCTCTGCTGATTTCTGTAGGTGTTAATCCCAAAATTGCTGCTGTGGCATTCCTGTCAGTCATGGCATTTCAGGAGCTGCAAACCCATCGGGAAGAAGATAGACAGGAGAACCTCAGGAAAGATGCAGCCTGGCTGCTGGGTGAATACCCTTTACCTCTGGGACTTGAGGGGAGGATGGTCCTCACAGCTGGGCATGGTCACTGGTCTTGGTGAGTCTGCAGCATGGAAACACCTTGTTCTGCCCCAAAATATGAGATGTTGACACACTAAAACCAGTTTTTTACGGTTCTTGCTGTGCCAGGTGTAGCTCAGTGATATCTAGAGGGACTGTGAAGGCAAATTTAATGCAAATAAGCTGGTTTTCGGTTCGCTTTGTTCTGAGTGATCCCCTTTTGGTAAAACAGCAAAAAATGGGGATAGGAAGTAAAGATATTACAGGTTTTGGGGTATGGAGCTACTCAGGCCTGGAGTTGTCCTTCAAAGTAAAAGACTAGGGAGCCTCATCTCAAATTCTGTGGTTGTCACTGGGATTTTGGGCTGTTGTGAAAATTCCTACCTAGGAGCAAGTTTCCTGAAACCTAGAACAGGACTTGAGTCCCTTATGTTTAGTAACAGAGAGTCATCTGAACTCATCACAACAGAGAGCCTGCTACATGAACAGCCTGTTTCTTCTTCCAGGTTGCAAGAAAACAGGAATACTTCCAGAGGGTTACTCAGGGTGAAGGACTACTTGCATTTTTAATTCAAGACAAAATATTTCGGTGATATCCAGTATAGTTTTCCTTAGCAAAATAATTTTTTTCAATCCTATATAAAGAAATGTTTCTGTCACCGATTGCTAAGTCAGCAAAAGAAGATGTTTTTTTCCCTTTTCACGAGGAAAGGCAGATCTCAGGAGGTGAGGCCCTTGTGGAAAAGCAGGTCAAGGCCAGCAGAGAGCAGTATTTTGTCAGGAACACCATTTCCCCAGGGACGGGGCAAAATAGTACAGTATTTATTTCTCTTAGTAGAAATATCTTGCATATATGTTCACAAACAGTGCTCCAGTTAGGATTAGAAATTCCAAAGGAATGGGAATGTAATGCTGGGTTGGTTTTTTTTTCTCTCTCCTGTGAAAAGCATTACCTATGTACATGGGAACAGTTCTCAGGCTGTCCTTGAAAACACCCTTGCCTCAGCTGCGGACCCAGGATGGAGTGTAGGTGGTTTAAAAAGTTTTGGATCCACTCCTGAAACTGTGTCACATGCAGTACTGTGGTCATTCTTAGAATTAGGCCACATAATCTGAGATTTGTAATGAATCTTCAAGTATGTCTATATATTATACACATTACTTTTACGTGTATTTAGATTAATAGCTTGGTGTATTATATGTATCGAACCTGAGCTAGAATGCAGATTATTGGGAACCAGTTTGGGAACCATTTGGGAAATTATCTCTGTCACTCCTGTGTTATGAGAATAATTGTGTCGGATGTCTGAATGAGAATTAATAAACGGGGATTAAAGACAAATTGTACAAGTGCTAGAATCTGTATAATTAAAAGGTTATTTCACCAGTTTGGTCACAGCTCTTGTGAACAGTAACAAGATTGTGTTATACTGTAAGTACAAAGTCAGTATTTTTGGCACAGTGTGCCCATGAACTGCACATGAATGGCATGTTGTGCAAGCCAGGTAGTAACGTGTGCCAAATCCCACTGAATGATCCATGTCCCTACATCCTCAGAGCGGCACATGGGTGTCCAACCAGCTGGCGTGTACCCAGTGAGAGAGTTGGGCTGCTGCAGTACTTGGAAATACTAAGGAAAAGGAACAGCAACTAAACCTACAGCTCAAATTTCCATTCAGGTTCCATTTTCTCCCTTCATCTCAAAGAACAAATTATACTCGTGCTGACCTGCAGCAGGAAAGTGTGCTGTTCATTGAACCCTGCAAGTTAATTTTGTTTCCTTGCTGCAAACAGTGCACGTGTAGCTTTTTTTGTGGCAATCTATCACTGCATCCTCCCCATTTCCCTGAGCAGGATAAGTAGTTCTTCAAGTCCTGTCACTTACCTGAAACCCCACAGGGCACCTGCTGCTCTCTGATGCCCTTCACTGTGGTTCTTCATCATTCCTTCCCAAAATTCCTGGCAAGGCAGGACTTGGCATGTACTGCAACCTCTCTGCTGCTGCATCTGTCCCTGATCAAGAGGGCCATGATCAAACATTCCAGACAAATGCTGAGTTACCGTTTCCTTCCCTATGGAGGACACATAAATAAGATATTTCTCCATCTCCCTTCTGGATACCCACCAGTTTTTGACAAAGTCATAGAAATTAAACACCTTTGAGACATTTATGCTTCTGGCAATTTTGGCTGAAAGTAGTAACTTGTTCAATATTTTGGAGGGGCAGTTCTGTGCCTGGATCATGGAGGATGTCTCCCAGGGGATGCCGCTGATGTTTTCCTTGATGGTTGTGGCTGTAACACAACAAAACCAGAAAAACTGGGGAGGTCTCTGCTGTTCCTCACTGCTGCTCACAAACCGTGTGCAGAAATGAACTGTAACTTTGGAAATGCTGCCTCAACGTGGTCTCTTTGGTGCCCTACAGGCTGAAGTTCTTCATAAATTTATCATGACCTACATAATTGACCTATATTATGTGTCTGTTTGTTAAATAGATTGCACTAATTATAAACATGAATGAGGATAGCTTAGCGGTTTATTTATACTGAGGTGTGCGCCTGCTGTCTGAAATGACGTATGGGAGGATCAGTGCCAGATTTTCCTCCTTGGCCCCTCCATATTTGACTGCACGATGGACTGTTGTAATAAAACATGAATAGATTCTGCTTTCAGAGGGGAAAAAAAAAGGAGAATGGCTTTTATTGCTTTTCTAATCAGGGGGATGTATCCTCTGGCAGGTCTGCGTGCAAGAAAATTAAGCATGAGGGAGAAAACACAACAACAGCAAAATTTTCAAGCCCTTGATTTGTAGGGCAGTGAGTAGGGGCTGAGTGTACTTTGCACTTTGGTCCCTTTATGGAGACCTTTCTAGGCTGGGAAGCAGCATTACTACACCTTGCTGGAAGTTGAGTGTTTTACAATGAATGGGTCCGTTTCTCCTTGCACTTGTGCCGCGCTTGCACACTGCCGGAGCAGTTTGAAATCCAGGGTGCCGTTGAAATGCGGTGAGTTTAGTGGAACTGCACCTGCTCCCAGCAAGTATGAATTTTGCTTTTAACGTTTCAGACCGACATCCAAAGCCTGGCTGATTTGCCTCTAGGGGCAGGTTTGGATCAGGGCTTTAAAACAGATGTCTGCTGCCACGGACCCCCCTAGTTGTATTAGCGACACTGTCAGGCGGTTTCCACTGCCGTGTCCTCATTCAGATAGACAGGGTGCGCTGAGTGTAATCTAATTAAGGAGAGTTCCCCAGATTTTTTTTTCATGTCTGCTATCACTGTGTTTTGAACTTCTCCAAATTCATTATAAATGCGTCCATCTGTGGGCTGTCACATAGCACTGACTCCAAGAAGCTGGTTTCGGAGAAAAATTAGGTGGGGAGGGTGAATAAGGTGAAAACAAATTGCTGCCATTTTTAGCTGCTTGCAATTTCAGAAATTGTCCCTTGTGTTTCATGTTAGGGATGAATTTCCAGGCAGTCAAAAATATATGTTTTACCAGTGGGTTTGTGGGTAAAGTGTTTATTCAAATATACATATTATTCGTTTGGTAGGCTGGTTGTTGAGTGGCACAGGTTTGTCTGTTGGAATAGACAGCCCATGCCTTTAACAAGCTTTTGTTAAGAAAGATTTTTATGATCTTGTCATAATCTTGGCGTCAATTGCGAATATTCTAAGGGAGAAGAAAGTAATTTCTCACCTTATGATTCTGCTTCCTCTGCAGAAGATTGATCCCAGCCTCTTCTATAGAGCTTTTAAAAGCTATAACTGGCTTATGTATGCTGTTAGGTTTTAAAAAACCCCCAGCTTTTGGTAAAAATGTTCTGATTTTAAAAAAAATGTGAGCATGATATTTGAAACCCAGAATAATTTAGCTTCGAGGTCACTGCTTGAGGTGCCCATGCTCAAAACAGGGCCAAATTTGAAGTTTGATTGAATTGCTCAAAGCCTTGTCCAGCTGAGTGTTTGGAGATAGTCCTGGGGCTCTGTCCCAGGACTAAACTACATATGAGGTGAAATATGTTGTGTGATACCTAATAGGAACTTGCCATGTTCCAGTTAGTGTCCTTCACCTCTTGTGCTGTCACTGAAGATCTCTGGGAAAAGCCTGGCTCCTTCTCCCCTTCTTTAGGTAGCTGCAGATCCTCAAAGCTCTCCTCCTCGCCTCCCTGTCTCCAGGTTGAACAAACAAGTGCTGAATGGAGGGGCAGGGACTCTTCCCTCTCCTGCTGGTTCTCCTTGTGCTAACACAGCCCAGGGCATGGCTGGCTTTTGCTCCAAGAGGATGCTGCTGATGCTGCTCACCTTGGCCCCTGGGGGCTTTTCCACAGAGCTGGCCTCAGTCTGTCACCTTGCCTGGAGATTTCGGTCTGTCCCAGGGCAGGACCTGGCACATGCCTTTGCTAGACCTGTGAGGCCTCTGTCAGCTCACTTCTCCAGCCTGTCCAGGTCCCTCTGGAAAGCAGCACTCCCTTCCAGCTTGAGCCAGAGTGCAAATCTGCCATGGGTACATTGGCCCCCATCCTCCGGGTCTTTAAGGAAGACCTAGATGGTATCAACCTCTGAAATACGCCCTTAGTATTCAGCTGCTAGATAGATTGTGACTACAGACAGTAGTTGTAGGATTTTGGAAATGATTTGTGTCTTCAGATGATTACTTGTTTTCACACTGTTTAGTTTCATGATGAATTTTCTGTGTGAGTCTGATGATATTTTCAATGACTACAATGTAAAGCATGTCAGAAGCAATTTAAAATTATTGAAAAACAGAAAACTGAAAGTGTCTGTCTTTCCTTAATATTCATAATATTCTTTTACTTGATAGGTGTACAAATGGAAATAGGGAAATACAGCCGGCTGCCAATTCTCCCCTATGTATATAACCCAAGGTGTCCAATTATAAAATTAAATCTGCCCTGAAGAGTTACTAGCATGTGTTTCTCCATTGTACAAAAATGTGACTGGGTCAGATTAAAGAACAAAAACTACTCCAAGGTCCATTTCAATGTGACAGTGCTGTCTGAGGCAGCACAGCCTGCTGACACTGCCTTCCATGAGCAACAAGAGGAGCTGAAGCCACAGAGACACAGCTCTGTGGGTTTCATTCTATGAAATTTCCATGTCAGCTGTCAGAGGGGCTGTAAATAGCTGTTCACAGGTGCTATTCTTGTATTTAACTCAGAAGTTCCAGAAGAACATATAAAAAACAAACCTTGACTTCAATTCAGGGTACCTTAAAAATGTGGTATTGTATCCAGCTTGAACATCTGCATCAGATCTGAGTGCAGTACTGTTTACTTCTTTGTTGAATGTTGCCTCTTGTCCTGAGAGACAATTTTGAAGGCGAGTGTCCTGCCTTGAGAGCCATTTTTGGAGGTGCTCTGCTGTCCCAGTGCCCCTTGAGGTGGAGTTCACTGGTCTCAGTCCTCCATGTAGAATTGCACTGTATATTAACAATGAATGCTTAGAGTCTCATCAGGGAGAATGATACTTTTGTGCTCTGAAAAAATATGTACCTTTCATATGTTAGGAGGTGTCTAAAGCTTTGTGTGTGAAATAATTGTTGTGCACCTTGGAAAGAAAAGAAGTATTCTCAGTTAGTTTTTCCATGTCTTGCACCAGCTACTGACAAATAAATATTAGTGGCAGCCTCTTGTTAACCTTCAGTCATCTATGCTTCAGGACCTGCAGGACTGTTCTCCAGTATTTCTAAGCTTCCTTGAAGAAGCAAACTAATTTTCAGTAGTTCAGTTCCTATAAATAAATGTATTTTCTAGTGCCCCAGTGATAAATTCACTGCTGCTTATAAAGCACTCACATGCCAGAGTGAATGCACAAATGCCTGGATGGATACTTATGATCAGCTCAGAGAAGTAAACATTGGAAATGCCTATCCTTCAACTTCAGGCATTTTAAGAAGACTTTTTTTCCAACACCAGTTTCCCTGCTTTTTAAGAACTGTGCCTTTAGGAGCACCCACCCTGGGCACACAGAAATGCAGAGACCCAAACCCCATTAATTGCTTTTCAATATGAGGTGTAGTCCACTATGCCACCTTTTTCCTCAGTAAATAGGGTCACGTATCTGTCTTCTAACACAACTTACCAAAATAAGTCTCCTCTTGCAGAATGTTATCTTAGTCTCTCTGATGAGCTCAGTTACTTTGATACTGTGATGCAGAAAAATGATGCTGTGAGATTTCTGTTTCTTTCCAGAAGGAAAAGACTTTCGATGTTAGGCACCTGTGTGCTGGTTTGAGCCACCTTCATGCTCAACATGAAGCGGAAACTGTGCATTTTTTGGAAAATGAGTAACTGAAACAATCTCTGCTTTTTAGTAGAGTTTATAACCACAGTTGTCTGGAAAGGTGATGTTTTAACAAGTTAAAATATTTTGGTTGCAAATCTCTGTGAATTTGCAGAAGCTATTTTTTGGTTCAGCTAGCAAACTGAAAATCTCATCAGTTGTGGAATAGTAGTTGAAATACCCTGGAGAGACCCATTTCTGAAATTTTCATAGTATTGTCTTTGCTGGATAGCTGGGCCATGGTTTTCAGGCCTCTGTACGTTGAGTCGTGGTGCAGAAGGCAGTGGCAGGGAAGATTCCCCAGCAGAGCAGGCAGGTGTCCTGTGTGCGACCACAGAGCTGGTCTGGAGAGGACTGCACGACCCCAGGGAGATGGGAGAGGTTGGCTTACAGCAAAGTTTGTGAGAACAGAGGAAGCTCATCCTTTCCACACCTTGAATGTAATCAAAGGCAGACAGTTGGAGAGACAGGGGTGGGAAACAAGGCCGTCATGCCTGCCGATGTGGGCTTGAGGGCTGGGTCACATCAGAGCTCCCAGGGAAGCAGAGCGCAGCACGACTGAGGACTTTCCCAGAAGCAGCAGAGGTTGCTTGTGTTAGGGACCACTGCCCGAGGAGGAGATCAGCAGAAATCTGCTCAATAAATGAGCTGGCTGGCCTTCTGCAGTCAGAGGGGCAAGCCCTTCTTGGGGACAATTCAGCTGTTTGAAGAGCACGGCATCCCAGAGGGATGGTGGAATCAGGTGCTAAATTTTCCCTTGTGTTCCTGGAGTAAAGAGAAAGAAAAACGCATTGGAGTTGACCTGGGACCAGCCGTTTGCCCACCACCCATGAAAAGCACTCACTTGTCCTCATGAATAACAGGGGCTTGAATTTACCAAGCGAAGTGATCGGACCCTCCAGCCTGCTATTCATTACTCCAATTAACAATCAGTTGCCTGAAAAATGGGCCAATCTGTTTCTTGGGGGGGCCACATAGAAAATCCACAAGGCAAGCCAATTAGCATACCAGTCCTCACCGTCTAGGGAATCTAATTTAGTTAGTTGGTTGATCTAAGTACCAAAATATTGTTGTTTTGTTATGGAGCATATAATGTTTGTTAAATGGCTGAAATCCCCCGGGGTCCATATGCTGCTGATACTCCCTGCGTTCTCCCAAGCTGGCAGAGGCAATAAGGCAAAACTGTTTTGTCCCGCACATGGCCCCCTGTATTTTCCTGGCACAACACGGCAGCTGGACGCAGGCAGAACAAACCTTCGCCACCCAGGGTGGGCGGGATAGCTTCCCTCCGAAATAGTTGCACACTTGAGCAAGCCCATTGTCTGCCCAGAAAGCATTTCAACCGCCTCTTACCAGGCAGCCGCGGCTACGAATAGTGCGCAGAGCCAGTGTTTGGACAACCTGTCTGCACAGTGCATTGTGCAGGAGCAATTAGTTTGCAAATTGCCCATTTGCACATCCGCGCATGAATTAGTTACATTGCTCCCACAGGATTTGTTATTCTTATCATTGCTGTTAAGGAAGGCCCATGAATAAAAAAAAAGGTAATTTGGACAAACGCCTTTCTCCCCACCAGTGCGAAGTTCGAGCTTCTTCCTCGGGAAGGACAGGCAGTGGGTGGAGTCCCTAGCAGGAAAAGAGTGATTCTGCAGGATGTTGCCTCTGCTTGTTTCTGATTCTCTGGGCTGATGCTAGGGTAATGGTGGCATGAGCTGTGCAAAGTTTTTTGCTCATTTCATAGCATTTTTTTTTTTTTTTGCTGAAAGAGAACACATGACAGCTGTCAGCTTGTACTGCCATTCCTGGTGCTCGTGCTCTGTGCTTGGAGATGTGACCCCAATCCTGTAACTGAACTGCTGCTTCATTTCTGGAGAAATCCCACGTTGAGATTTTAGCAGCCAAAGAAACACCAGAGCTATCAATATATTCGGACTGATTTAATGGTATTACTTTTATTCTGGTCTGAATTCGCTGGAGCTGGCGGAGAGTGACATTGGAAGGAAAGGCATCTAACTGAATGGACAGTCCTTCTCAGTGTTCACACCACATTTAGCTCTCCAGTTCAAAAACCCAAACTGCACATCACTGCTACCTCGTCAACAGAAGGACAGTGTAGGTGAGGTGGGACTGTATCTGTCATACCTGGGCATTTTGGTCAGACACCCCGATTAATCTGTGCCTGCCAAAGAGGTTGTGCTCTTACCAGCTTTGTTCACCTGTGCAGGTGTCTAAGGGTTCTGCTGCCCAGCTTTCGGCCTGCTGATGTTTCTCCACCATCCTCTCACCGTCCTGAGCTGGGTTTTGGCTCAGCTGCTTACCTTGCATGCCTTGCAGGCCCTAATACAAATATTCAGGTGCTGCTGTATGATCACCTTCTGGACCACTGCATTTCTGCCAGATGTCCAGTGGTAGTCCGGTGGCTACTGCCAAGGCTGAGAAAAGTTATGGAAAAGCAAGTTGTGGTCAGGTGATGTGAATGTCCTGCACGGACATCTGCTTTTCTTCTGGGAAATCTCTGAAGCTGATGTGCTAGATGCCCTGTGGCATCTACATTTTTAACTTCAAGTTGCCTGATGCCACATAACATCAACACAC
>VZRS01000684.1:118088-128902 GCA_013398055.1 Ifrita kowaldi
AGAAAATCCATCTCTGCCTCATATTTTTATGCAGTAGTTTCTGATAATGTCTTTTCTGAGGGTGAATGAGAGTGTCTCTCTTCCGAGAGTGTCACTCTACCCTATGTACACACAGCACCGTGTATGAACAGCCAAGTTCATCGTTGGCACAATTAAGAACAGCACATTTTTTTGTCTGCTGTAAATAACATTAGGGAATCCATGGTGAAAAATATGCCCTTTTTTTTTTTTTACCCAAATTCATCTTGCATCTGGGAGAGAATGTTTTCCAACCAAGGCATTTTATTCAACCTTTTCTTCAGCTATTTTAGGTACCATCCCAAAGGACGGTCTCCAGTCACCATCTTTTCCATGGAGATGTAGGTGTGCTTTTTGAAAGCGAAAATATATTTCTGCAAGTGGCTAAATTTGCTTGCACATCTGACCAGTCCCTGTGCTATTTAGTGTGGATTTATCATCTTTGCAACTGTGATGGAAACTCAATAACATTTAAAGTTTCTTTGCAACTCAGTGGTTAACCAAACTCTGCTGGGCTGAGAAAAGGCTGGTGTTGATTTGAGGATTTAGCAGTGAAATAGATTGAAAACTATGGCCAGTATGGGCACAGCCATTTTGTGTTACACTCATTTCTATTTAAATCAGAATTAAATAAAATTCCTTTGAGAAGCTGTAGTAGTGTTTTATCAGCATGTTTACAATCTTTGAGCCAATTTATAATCTCATGGAAAAGGGTCATTTGTCTATTCTGAAACCATAAAAAGCAGGACTTCCTGATGCTGTGCAAGCACTCACAAATTCTTTATACATTGAGTCGTCTACTTTTCCTCCTTGGAAAGGTAAGGAGCAGGTTGTTACCTGAAGCTTTCTCCAGAAGATGTGATCACTTGCTTCTTTCCTTGTTTGAAACTGCAGAAGTTTATTGGCTTAAAGAAAATTGTTCTGAACTGTCAATGGCAGCTTAACAATCAGCATCTTGTAGGAAGGCCAGCTAACAAACAGGAGATACATTTGCTCTTGGTGAAAGTAGGAACTTCCTTCTTACTTTCTTTGATTCTATTAGTCACGGTCTATTTCAGTGCTGTTTTTTTATTTCACTGTCTGTCCTTGCCAACTCCTGCCTGCTAGCTGGTAACCATTGGTGTGATGATTTCCCTGGAGCTGCTGCAATTTAAAGCAATTGTGCCTGTTATCCTAAGTCTCACCCTGCTGATGGTCCTAAGATTTTAGGAGCTTGAGCTGTGCATGGGGTAAAAAAGGATCAGGATGCAGCTTTCCTGCTATAGGCCACTGCTCTTTGATCATAACTGTGGTCCCAATGCTTTGGGGAATGGGTAACTGCTGCATTTTATTAAAGACGTGCAACTGAAATAATAATCGGATAAAAGGATCATTTATTGTCAAACGATTATGGAGCTGCATTATGTGATTTCATATCTTTTCCTTCAAAATCTCTGCATTTCAAACCAGCTTGCGGTTTTACTCTGTGCCATTAACACTTTGGTATTACACAGGAGTATATTTCACATGGCAATTCAGTGGGATATGGATTATGTTATCAGGAAATAAATAAAATTTTCTTAAGTTGGCCTTGGCTCTGCTGGTGGTAATCGTGAAATTGTTTGTCCTTAAGCTATGGCAGAGGATTGGATTCTTAAAAACTGGATAGAGAAAAATGCTTTTAGAGTGATTTCTTTACAATAAAAACGTGATAGTCTTAAAGCTAACTGATAATCTTTGTGAGTCCATTCCATGTGAAGCGAGAGAGCAAACAGATTCCCAGCTGATATAAGTCAACACAGTCCTGCTTGCTGGGAAAGCTGGGTCAGTCCACAGCAGCTGAGGATCCAGCCCCGTGACTGAAAGAATCCTCATCTTGCTGGCAAAACAAGGGAAAAGACTGTAACAGGATTTTGTGGGGACAAATAATATTAGAGAGCGAATAAGATGGGCTGGGGACCAAATAGGATGGCTGTTTCATTTGTAATTCCTCAAGATTTTTTTTTTTTATTGGAATGTGCACCAATGGGGACAAGTTGTCTCGTGGAGCCGCTGAGGGCTGTTAACTTTTTTTAGTACTGTTTAGTGTCTACCACTGTAGTGGAGCTAGGCTCATGAATTGTACACCTTTAATAACAAAACTCCTGAGTTAATCTCCTCTAGAGGTCTGCGTGACATTACTAGCTATAATCTAACCCTTCCAGGTTATTGTCGATGCACTTATGGGCATAAAACCTTCTTTGGGAGAATTAGGTATTTTCTCATTATGCATGCCAGTAGCTTTTCACTGAATATCACTCAATTTCCATGAAAATCTGAGTTTCTCTGGCAAGTTGCAGAGTTTACCTGGTCTATAAAAAAGGATCTTAAGAATTTTCTACTGATCTGTCCTCTAACTACCTCTGAATTAGTCAGGTGAGATACTCTCTGATGAACTGCTGGAAAGTGAAAGCAGTTTGTCTTTGGAACAGGCAGATGCAGGATGTGCGGGGGGAAGGAAACGCTGGAAGCACATACACTCCCTGCTGTATGTGGAGTCATTCCAGGACAACGGCCTGGTGGTTGAAGCATCCATCCATTTCTGTTCCTTCCTCTGCCCGCAGGGTCTTGTTGCCATGTGTCCTGGGAGAATGTGCAGCTGCTTGGGCTGACCAGTGACCAGCTGCTTAAAAGGTGTTTAAAGTTTCCAGGGTTGCATGTAGACACCTAAAGCCTGAGCCCCAGGCAGCTACAGCCTATACTGGATCTCAGTGCCTGTGGGAAAAGTAATGCTTCATTTCTCTGCCCTTGTATGTCCAGGTTCAGCAAACTCTCCAGGAAAGGAACCTTCTCCTGCTTTGCTTGTCATGCTGATAATAAACACCCACAGCACGGAGACTGGAGCGACCGCAGCAAGAGGAGCTGCAATTGCATCGCTGTGTCACCCCTCCTTGTGCCACAGATGCTTTACTGATCTTGTCCTCACCTGGGACATCCAGGAATGCATGGGCAGCAGGGCTGTGCTGGGGGGAGTGTCCAGGTGCCTGCCCTCTACCTCGGGAGGCAGGCGCTGACCAGTGCCAGCTCTCACACTCCTCGCGAGGTGGAGCAGGGAAATCAGGGTCACAGCAGAGAGGGGTTGCAGTTTTGCCATCTGCAGAAGAGTTTGTGGGAGTTTGACATGCTGGGTCAGTGGCAGGTGTCCAAGGTGCTGGGAGTATTGGAGAGTCTCATCCCTCCTGGGTTATGAAAGGCAAGGAGGACTTTGCTGGTAGATGACATCTCCAGTCAGGTCTTGCCTGCACCCAGCTACAGCTCCAAATCAGTGTTGGTCGTGTGCTCCCCAGATATTGTATTGCTGAAATGTTTGTGTGTACAAAAACCTTTGTGCTTTCTATATACACTGTGGTTTCAGTATACATCGCTGAGATGTGATCATGTGCCAAACTCTGCAACACAGAAATGGAACAAGCTGGTGCATCCCCATTTCCCACCGTGGCTTGAGCATAGCTCAAGAAGGAGAAGCAAGGTGGGAGATGTTTTAGAGTTTAGTACTGTGGCTGTATTGTGAACAAACACTCTCTGCTCCAATGTACAGGAATGCAGGACAGACCTTGCAGGGATCTCCATGTCCTCCATGTCCTAGAGAGCCAGTTGTCCAAGGAATCACTGAGAGCTCATAGCTAAGATGGAAATCAAATTGAAGCCTCTCAGGAGCTTGAGACAAGTCGCCTCCACCTTCTCTTTCTAACTAGCTCATCTCAGGTCCTGTGTGCCATTCAGCTTAGGTGGTTGCCCAGCACTGGAGAAATCCCAGACCGATCTGTGTTATTCCTGCCAGCTAGTTTTGTTTTGCTTTAAATTCATTGCTTTTTCTTTTCAGAGACTTGTTCAGTGGGGCTTGGCTTGAAGAGGGGCCATCACACATTCTGCACCTTATGAGAGGAAGTGTAATTAAGCCACCTACCTTTTAAATGCACGGCCCACCTTTGAGTAATCAGGGAAAGCCACCACAAGGGTTAAACATTTTATTTAGATGGCTTTGTTTGTTACGTGTGTGCTTTGCTTGTTCTGAGAATTAACAGAAGATAAGCTAAAAGTTCATTTATAAGAGTATTAAAGGATAATTATGATGGAGTAAATGCAGCAGGTCAAAAGGCATTATGATGAACAGAATCATAATATAGGGCTTGGGAAAATAAGCTAAAATGTACAATGCCTAACATCACTCACTGAATGCCACAGACAGTGTTCCTCCTCGCTGTTTCTCTCTGTTTCTTCATTCCCACTCTAAATTAAAGTACATCCATCAGCACTCTGCTGTTTGAGCATGAATATGTCATGATAATCAATTGCAGTAACTTAAATTAAACTTTTGGGCAGGCATAAATATGTGACCTTTTAATATCAACGAAATGATAAAAAAGATTTGGTAGGAAATCTGTTTCAATCAGATTAGAGGAGAAGTGGGTAAAGCTGATTACAAGCCCACTAAACACAGTATTTGGGCAGTATTTGTTCAGAAACAATAGCGTTAATTCCACTTTAACAAGTATTATCTGGAAAATCAATAATTAATGGTAACCCATTATCAACTTGTAATTTAGCACAGAGATTAAGTTGTGGGAGAAGTGAAAGCGAGTGGGCAACCTGCTTTTACTTGACCTGTCAGGCTGATGGATTAGCAAGTGACAGCAGGGCTTCATATTTTTTTAAAGGAGAGGTGGTTGAACTAAGTCAATTTGGGCCTCTAGCTGTTTGGCACCACCTTGCCCTCCTGCCTCCTCAAGCCTTGCAGAAGAGCTGCCTTGTGCAGCCAGGTCGCTGCAGCCGGGGTGGGGGGGTGACATCTTCAGTGCCACTTGGTCCTGGGACAAAGCAGGGGGACATCACCCCCAAATCCACAGGATGCATGGAGAGAGGTGAACTGAGGAGGGGAGAAGGTGCTGTTTGTAGGTGGTGTGAGCATGTGCAGCAGCATCCCCTTGGCTTGGATTCCTACAGGGGCATCCCGCTCTTTAGCATCCTTATGCAGCTCCCAGCTTGCCAAAGTGCCCCCTACCACGTTTCCTTCCTTGACTGACAGGACTTGTAGCAACGTGTGGGAATGCATGTGAGCAGCTGGATTTTCCTCAGCCAGCTCCTCCCTCCCCCGTACCACATCAGCTCTGTTTGGGGAAAAAACCTTATTTGTCGTCTGTGCAGTGCTGGGACTCAGATGCCACCTGTGTGTGTGTGGGTTGGAAGTGGTGTGCACGACTTGTCTCTGCAGTAGGTCATTGCAACAGATGCCAAACAGATGATGGTTTTGTGAAGACAACATTCTTCCAGAGGATACAGATGTCCTGATCAAGGATCTGCGTGTGTGCACGTGTGTGTCATTCTCTCAGGGCGTCTCTGCGTGTGTTTGTTTGCTGAGGCCAGAGCAGGCTTTTAGAAGAGGAACACTGCTGAATTTCAGGTGGACAGCAGTGAGCCACCACTTCCACCTCGCTGCTGGTCTGCCCATCTTCTCCTTCAACCCAGAGTTGAGTTACCTAGCTGGTTTTGGGCAGAGTGGGATGCAGTCTGTGAGCTGTAGCTGTTTATGAGAGTAAGAGAGTAAAAGGAGGTGGGTTGAGGACAGTGGAAAGCAAGTAAGCCAGTGCTGGAGGGCTTGTGGAGGCTCTGGTGCAGCTGGACATGGCTGTGTAGCCACCCACAGGTGGGATACTCTCTGCCTCGCTCAAAGGCAGTGGTCACAAATGACAAGCAGTGGCCTAGACACAGAAGAGAGGCAAGTGTGCAGGAACATATCACCTCTTTTAGCAGAGCTAGAGCTGGAAATAGTGACCTCTTGGACTGGCCTCATGTTTCCCACCAAACCCACCCTCACCTTCCGTGTGGATGAGGAACACCACGGCAGGATGAGAAGCCCAAGAGCTGTGCTTGTCTCTGTTTCCACTGGCTGCATCCTCTGTTTCTGAGCTGCCCTGACAGGGCAACTGGAAGGCTGATGTCCGGACACTGGCTGGACACAGCTGGCTCTGGGGCACAGTGTGCAGCAGGGTGGGGATGGGGGTTTCTTGACAGTCAGCAGGGCGGGATGCTCTCAGCAAAGGGAACAGATTGAAGGCAGATTGTGTGGGTGAAGCAGCACCGTGCTACATAGATAGGGAGTGGCTTCAGAAATGGCATTTAATCATTCAACATTAACACAAGACATCTGTCACCACCCTTGGCAGTGATGGTGCTACACAGCAAAACAATATGTTCTGGTGCTCCTAATCACAGGAAAAACACTACTTTTTTTGCAGAGAGTTCTTTTAGTGCCCGGCACAAATCCTTCTATTTTATTATAGCAATCCCAGCCAAATCCTCCAATAAATGGAGTTTTTATTAATGTGCAGCTGTTGAATGAGAAAAAAATAAAACTCAGAAATAAAAATGAATCCCTGAATAATCAGGCTGATCCCATGCAGTAAGAACAAACAGGCCGACCACATACTTACAGCTTTTTGGTATTATTTAAAAATATGGTCAGGGCTTTTCTTTCCCACTCCGTTTTTTTTTACACAGACCTGATTCGATTTTGCTCAGGAAGATCCAAGCCACCTCTGTGAGCTGGAAATGCAGCAAGGAGTGAGAAGAGCTGGGATGAGGGTACATCCAGTATGTGTGCCTGATATTTACCTGCTGCCATGGTCAGGAATTTGCTTTGGCTGGGGAAGAGAGTGGCAGGGTGGCATGGTGCCCAGGGCAGCTGGGGTTTGACTTTGCAATGAGGGATGTGCTTGCAAAAGAGAACAGAAGAGAGTGTCAAAAAAAGCAGGGTGGAAAGAGCTAAGGGACAAAAATCCTCTGACCATGGCAGCTCTCAGCAGAGGATGGTGTGGTTTCCTTTAACTAGCTTCAGTTTGGTGCTCTTTGCTTTGAATTTGAGCCTGCCAGGTGAAATGCCAATCAAAAGTGCTATTTTGCAGCTAAAAATGAAGGAAGAGGGATCCCATGGTGATGTGGTGGGTGAGGCAGGTGCTGAGTTGAAGGAAAGAGCAATGCCCGCCCTGCATTTAGCCCCAGGTCCTTTCCCTGTGCACATGTCCTGCCCTGCCAAAGCATCTGCAAGGTCTGTGTGATGAATGGAGTGGCCTGCCAGGAACAGAACAAATCTCCTTCCTTTATGCTCGCTCTTGCTGCCGGGAAATCTGGTTCAACCCTGCTCCACCCACGGCCCAGCCATGCGACCGCACGCGCGATGGAAGCTGGGCTAAAGCAGGTCCCAGGCTCCAGTCCAGCTGGCAATACAGCGACCATCGAGGGCTGTTCCCTGATGGCTCCAGCTCAAAGGAGAGTGCTGAGTGAGCAGAGATGTAGGAGAATTGCTGGAGCAGCCATCAGATGTGTGCAGGTGTATCCAGGTGGCTGAGACCTCGGACAGCTCCATGGGGGCCCATCTAGAGCTAAACCTCCAAGAGAAGGGCAAAACCAGCCTGGAAAGCACCCCCAGAGCCAACAGGGCTTTCATGCTACCCAAGGCACTCCGAGGTTAGCTGTGGCCCTTGGGACAGTGCCTGTCCCCAGAGCCAGACCCTGATCACCCAGGGGTGCAGCCTGGCTGATAGGAGGCAGGAGGGAATGTCCTGAGCAGATAGCACCCTGCCTACGAAATGGCACGACCATCTCTGCTATTCATTCTGATTAAATTCGAGCCAAAGTAAAGCCCTAATTCTTCTGATTAAAGCTTAGAAGTTAAGCTCTTTGGACAGGATGTGTGCCTTGCCCTGTGCTCTCCTAAACCACTTTGTCCATTCCACCACAAGACACTAATAATACACTCCTATATATTTCTTCTCAAGCGCTCGTGATGCCCAGTCCAGAGGGTGTATGATGTGCCTGGGACATCCCACCACTTCTGTCTGAGCAGTGGTATTTGTATGTGGTCACTTGGCTATTTTTGGAAGCAGGGAAGTAGAAGGAACTGCTCCAAGCAAAGCTGAGGTCCAGGTCTGCCAGGGTTCATCCTTTATGGATTGGGCTTTTCCTAGAGGAATTGCCCTGTGAGAGATGCCCCAACCAAGGCATGAGTTGGGGTGTTACACAAACGCTGTCTTACCTCAGGCGCTCTACAAACACGGGATCAGCCCGCTGTCACCACCCTGCAGGGAGTGGGTAAAAGGACACTAACGTGGTGAGTTAATGGTGTCAGGGGCAGGAGCAGATTTGTCACTGTTTTAGTCTCCATGAGTAGGTAGTTTACCCAGGGTAGCTCTGTTATGAAGCTTTACTTGAGTGCTCTGCTTGTCTGCTCTGCAGGACTTTCTGAGGATGTGGGATAGGGCTGTGGATGAGGCTCACCTGCATCACACTTTTGCCTTTAAGGAGAAACTCCTGGCACCCTCTGGGAAGTCTGGCCCTGGGCAAGACCTGGGCTGCTGTGGGGTCAGCAAGGTCTGGGGACACATCTTTAGGGACTCATCCTCCACAGATGTTCAGCTTCTTGCGGGCAATCTAGGAAACTTCTGTCTTGAACATCTTGCATGGGGAAGCTCTCCCATCCTTTCCTCCTCTGCACCACAGCCAGAGGCACAGCCTGGTATTGTTTGTCACAGATCAATGCATTTACCCATGTGGAAAAATGTCATTACCACCAGGGCTCGGCTTTTCTTTCCCCTTGAACCGCCCCTGCTGTGCTGGTGAGGGGCTGGCTAATTGCCTCTTTTCTCAGGTTGCCCCTGGGGATGGCTGCCCCGCAGCCTGCCACACAGCTCAGCTGCACTCTCAGGGCTTCCCCCAGCCGCAGGGGCTGCTTCGTCAAACAAATGAACACTCAGCCACTGTGCAGGACCATGGGGCTCTTTGTTACATCTCCTCCTGTGAGCTAAAGAAACAGAGGGGGGGTCACTTAAAAAGAGAGGGAAGGATGGATCACGGGCTCCCAGCTAGGAGGGGAGATGCAGGTAACCTGCTTGTGTGTGCCTCCTGCTGGGATGGCCCCCAAATTGGGGCTGGGGCACAGATTTCCTGCCCTGGGCAGACAAGAGCAAAGGGAAAGGTATTGCCCAGGTTTCTGCTGCCACTGCTGCGTGTTCACCTCTCAGGAGTCTGGGGAGGGCTTTGGCTGGAAGAGCTCTGCAGCAGCTGCAGAGGAGGCTGAGCTGGGGGATGCTGAAGGAAACCAGTGACCAGGCATCTTTTCCCTGGAGAAACTGGAAACTTTCTAGGTATCAAGCAACAGGAAATAAGAGCCTTCACTGCCATTTCCAAATAGGAAGGAAATACATTTTTTCTACCTTCAAAATCCATCGTAACCTCAAGTCAAAAGGGAAGACTGAAGACAGTAATCCCACAAGGGAGAGGTTTATTTCTTCCTCTTATTACTTTTCCTCCTCCTTTTTTTCCCAGAGTGTGACAATACCAACAATGTAAGTCCTATCTGAGGTGATTAAATAATTATTCATTGTCAGCAACATTCAATCTGTTCATTTTATACAATATGTTCCCTTTTGGCATCAAGGCCCACCTTAACTGTGTTAGAGGAATCCTGTCAAAGCAAAACCCAGGAGCTGGTAGAAAATCTGGGAAGTCCTCTGTGCTAAAATCTGTCCTTTATTGTAGGAAAAATTAGTCCCACAAGAAAATTTCATGAGTTTTACAACTAGGTGCTGCCAATGTAAGAGAATAGAGGAGAAGATGGTGTAGGAGTGATATTGGTGAGAGCAAGGCTGAGCTATAAAAGGAGAACCAGGCAGGGGAGGTCCCCACATGTTAAAAGCTCCCCTTTCTGCATCCAAAAAGAAAATTGCAGAATGAAGTGTCAGAGCACAGAAGACACATCCCTGAGTGTGGGGAGGAAAGCTGGGCAGGAACAGCTTTCCTCCAGGGTCAAGTAAAATGGATGAAGTGAGGTACAGGAACTCTATCTGTATTTCTCACTCCAAATAATGTGGTTGCCGACAAAGATGAGACAGGCAAGCACATGTGCCTTCACTCTTCTGAGAAGGAGGATCCATACACATGGATATATTTATGTTATTTGTCTCTTAATTCTATAGGTCCTTTAGATGGTCTATTTGGGACAAGATGGCTTGGGTAAACGGTCATTTGCTTGTATGATGTCAGATGGGATCTGTAAGACTGCCACATCAGTCTTCAGCTAAAAGACCCCAGTTTAGGTCTCTTAGGAGGCCAGTTGTTAATGGGGGAGAGGGGGAGGACACTGTGAAACTCATTAATGACTTGTCTGGTCTGTCTGAAAATAAATGGAGACACTGGTTTGTGTTGGGAAGCCATGCTTCAAAATCTCCCTGCTCAGCTGCAGAGTGGAGATAGCTGGGAAAGCCCAAGTGCTATTTGTCACAGCAAGCCCAGGCCAGTGCTGAGAAAGGGATCTGGACCTTTTTGCACAGCCAAAACCTCTGCATCCAACTGCAAGCAGAGGTGCCCCATTTCAGCACCTGTTTGCACTCAGGAGAGCCGATCTAAAAAGCCGTATTAAGGGGAAGAGTGAGAGTAGTTGCCTGTGTGCTGGTGTCCCCTGCTTTAATTAGGTTAGTTTCTTTCATGGCAAGTGCTGTCATACCAAGCTGAAAAATCAATACCATATGGCACAGCACTCAGATAGCAAACTTGGAGATTAATTAAAGGAGAAGTGCTTCTGTTGGGTCTCAGAGCATAGCAGCTATGATTAGGCATGGCTGAACTGGTTTGGAAATGCAAAGGCTGGGCAGCACCAGAGCTGAGCTGGAGGCTCTGCCACTCTGGGGTCAGAACAAACTAAGATCTCCCTTTCTTTCCTCGCTGAAATCTCTGGTTTACACGTTTTCCTGGATTTTCCTGAGTCTTGCTTCTGGGCCAGGGGA
>VZRS01000687.1:0-82215 GCA_013398055.1 Ifrita kowaldi
GAGGGGGGCGGATTTGCTGCTGCAAAGTCTCCCGCAGCCCAATCGCTCCCGCCGCCCGGCGCTGACATCAGCTCCGCCAGCCCTCGCCCCCAAACTCCGCTCCCCCGGGGCTGCCGGCTGTGCCCGGCTCCCGGGAGAAAGCCAGGGAGAATGGCCCCGGAGGGAATAAAAACATCCTGTCGCCTCGTCTGGGAGAAGCCGGAGGGGCAGCTCGCAAGAAGGGAGGCTGCAGGGAGGATTTCAAGCCTTTTTTCTTTTTTTATTTTTTTTGTCTGCTTTAGACCATGTGGACACTGAACACTCCGCTTCCACATATACAGAAATGCCTCTGCTGTCCTCCCCAACCACGCAGTTATTAACTAGTTCACTAATTGTAATGCTTATTATTCCCAGTGAAAGAATATGAGTTACTGTTCAAGGATCCCTATGTCAACAAACCTTATGCAAGAGGATAAGTGTAGCGGTTCCCCTTGAATCTCCAGTTATTTTTAAGGTACGTGCTCTGTTACATTCACGATCAAGGGCAAAAGCTCTGTGAAAAGAGGAGTGTGTTGTCGCTCAGACTCACACATTAACACTCTGCAGTGCCTCATTTAGGCAACTGTGCAATTAAAGTGTCGGGAGCAGAGGGGCTTTTACAGAGAGGAAAGATGACAACAGCAATCCTCTGAAAAGCTTGACTACAAAGCATTACATGTTCGTTACAAAAAGCCACGGTACACAACAGATAAGATACTGCTTCAAGTTACGAGGGACCTAACACTTCTGTGCTCTACTGTCCTTACGCATTATCTCATTTAAAAACACGTATCTGGAAACCTAGGTAGTGACTGGAAAATGGAAGAATATAAAGAAAAATTATGTTAAATAATGAATGTCATCATTAGTGCCTACTGCATTTGCAGTTGGCTGAAGGAGCACAGCAAACCCCTGTTTATCAGAACTCCTTTAATCTAAAACTTCTTCTTGTTGGAATGTAGGTTACCTGGCTCCTGCTGCTAACCACTTCCACTGCAACCCTCCCAGCTATTAGAAACCCTCTGTGTTTGGCTGGTATATAGGCCTCTGTAGTTTTTGGAGGAGGCAGAGCTACATGTTACAGATTTTCAAATTAAATAAACAAAACCGCTTCCATAAAAGTCTCTAAAGGTGCTCATTAAACCAGGACATGGATAACTCAGGTGTGCCAAGATGATGTCACCTCTTGGACCCTCTATGCTCCACGAAGCAGGTCGCATATGGTAAGAAGGCCCTATGTACCCTCACTTTCAGCTATGTGGCAAAGCACAAAGCTCAGGGGGAAGCTGCCCTCCCATCTCAACAGCTAAGGTAAGGTGAGAATCCAGACCTGCATTGCTTGAATGTCAGATATAGTTCAGGAAGCTCTGCATGAAAGTAGGTTCTTACTTGCCTGGTTTTTACAGGTACTGGCAGAGTTGTTTTACAACATACACATCTCCCAAACTGCTACATAGCTTAAGTAAACATCTCTTTAGAGTGCTTCTATCTATTTCAGGGATAAAAACTTGTCTGCAGGAAAACAGAGGGGCAATCAGTATTTTTTATTTTCAGCTTCAGCCTTCAACCTTTCTCCCCTTTTCCTTCTGATTTCTGTTGTTCTGACCACAGCTGGCTCTCATCTATTAATGTGGCAAAAACTTGTTCTATGTGAAGTAGTTACTGCTGCAGCAAAACACAACTGCATGTTCAACTGTACATCAAAGTTCTGACCAGTCTGGAATTTAAGCCACTTAGTATAGAAGCCAGGTTTAGAAAAGTGTCTTCTGTATTTCAGTACCAATCTGTGTTCTCTACATTATGGATCTAAAAGAGAAGGTGGATACAATTAGAAGGAAAATGAGCATCCTGGGACATTCATTCATTTTTAGGAGTGGCTTCAAGCTCAGTGCATTGAATTTTCTGAAGGCTTTATTTCTGATAATATTTTGTTGACATAGTCTCAAAATGGCTGTAGCCTAACATGCTGAGAAGACAGACTGGCATTGCCAGTCCCTAGAGAAGTCATGCTACCAAGCCAACCTGAAAAGCCACCAATTCTCAGGAACTGTTATTCAGTGCTAGCAGATTCATGGAGTGCTTTATATTTCTAGGCACAGTTCTAAGAAAGTATCAGCAAGGCAACATTAGCAATGATGGGTCTATACTGGTGGTATAGCTCCCTCCTAGGCTGGTTTCAGGATTGGAGAAGGCATGAAGACAGCTGAAGTCATGCTGGTGGAAGATTTCCTCTTGGCCACAAGGAGATGTGAAAGGCAGTCTTTGTTTATACTGTCCAGCTACAAGGTCAGTAAAATTCCTTAAACGTTCTGTGCTTATTCCTCTTGTTCCCTGCAATTTAAGGAGTTGGCTTCTCCACCCAATGAACTGCCCTGTTTCAACAGCCTTTTTTAACTTAAATGCAAGGTTACCAGTCCCACTCAACTGGGTCTGTCTCTCCGCTCAGAAGACCATGTAAATGTTTTCAAGAACTTTGTTAGAGTGACATAAACTCAAACTAGGAAATACAAAACCAGTATCAATGAGGCGGGAAAAAGCTAAATTATAAAATAATACCATCTTTCTCAGTTGTGTGCTTATGTCTACCATTAGCCAATGCACTCAACAGTTTTATCATCCCACAGAAATTATGGCTGTTCCTCAATGCCCCAGTAACGATTGTTAGTGGTGTTCCATGCTCCTTCTTTTTGAGTAAAGCAGCTTAGGATTTTTTCATCTCCATGAGCCAACAACGTATGGTTGTTACGATTATTACCTTCAAACTGAAGTAATTCAGACTGTTCTTTATTACCTTCAAACTGAAGTAATTCAGACTGTGTTAAAGGCGTAACTTCACACACCTTGACTTACAGGCTGCGAGGAAATGCACATCACACCAATGCACAGTCACCTACTCAGGTCTAGCTGGGTCAGCCAGAGTTTAGGTGTAAGTCCTGATGTGAATGCCTCTTCCCTGTGCTGTCTGGGAGCTGTGACTCCTCTCATGAACCCATCGCAACTACTGATCCCAGCCAGTACATCAGAAACTTCTGTTCCTGTTCTTGTGAGATAGACAGGTCTCTCTCAGTGCTTGAGGTACCCAAGCAAGAAGTCCAAGCTTTGCAGGATTTGTGACAATTCACTTCACTCAGGTTCTCTCAAAAGAGGAGAGCTGAAGGGCAGTCCAAATAGTTTATTAACTGGAAGACTGATGGTGACTATGAGAGTATGACAGGGAAAGAGAGTGTGAAACTGAATGCGAGGTTGCACACCTTAATTATGCATTACCATTTAAATTTCCATGCCTAAGCAATATAGTGTAGAGTTAGTAATCAACAGAAATGGAAAAAAATTAAAATGGATAAAGAAAAAAAGCAGTCCACCCTTATTTCAGCTAAGGATTTCAGATGAGCAACTTTAGGAAAAAAATCTTTTGGAAAGTTATCCGAATCTGAATACTAGGTCGATGGGTATTATGAATGGCCAGTACTTTTTCTATATGAACATATTTAGATGAAGTAGAATAAATATGAGATCAATTTTTTTCGTTATCCCTCTGTTTATTGAAATTTGGAGTAGCTTGATTTCCAGTGACATGATAATACAAAAATTACAGGTGAAACAATTGAAATGCTATTTTCGAATGCTATATTGAACTTGCAGAAATGCGAATATGTAAAATGATGTTGAGCATCTAAGATGTCTCAGGGAATGCCCCACGAGTGTTGCAGCATTTGCAGGGAGTGGTCTGCTCAGACCAAAAGAGTCCTGCTGAGCAGCACAGCAAGTGGGAGAGATAAGCTCCAGACTCTGCACTTCCCAGAATATGCACAAACCCTTGAAGAAGAGGCCATCTGGCTGCCTTATTCCACAGTTTGCAGCTGCACTGTCCCTTTCCTAAGGAGCTATGGATACTGCAAGCAGCAGGCCACAGTAGAGATTTTTGCAATTTACTGCTTGGGAGTAGACATGCCCTGTAGGCTCCTGAGAGGGGACAGGGATGCAGTGGCCATGATCTATTTTTCTCCTCTCCTCTCCATCCCGTTTCTGTTTGATTTTGCTTCCTCCTGCCTGTGAAGGTAGAGGAAAAAAAAAGGCCCTTAGAATTTGGAAGATAAAAGATGCTCAAGGGCGTTAAAGCAGGACATGAATGCAATCGTGTGGCTGTGCAGGTGAGACACCAGAGCCTTCTGCCGCAAAATGCCTGCACTAATCCACTCTTGCCCTACTTACAAGGAGCTGTCAGTGTGGTTATTTGCAGCAAAAACCACTTTAGCTTTGGGGCCAAACATCACAGGGTGGTGATGAAGCAATGAGGGTAGGGATCCATATTCAGTGTATCAAGTTTGTCAGAAAAATACCTCACTGCAGACAGGTCCTCCTGTCTGCTTTGCATATTCTTGAACATGAAATGTCCCAGGCTGGGTAACACTGTGGTATTGCATAGCTGGAGGTTAAGGCAATGCTAAAAGGATTTGCACCCTCACTAAACTGCAACAAGACTGAAGGGATCTGGGATTCTGTGTTCTCTGCTATGGGAAAGCCACAGCAGCCAAGTTTCATCTCCCACAGGAGAAGCTTCCCCTCTCCCCCTCATTTCAAGACCCCATATCTAGTCTGATGGGGGTTCACTGCAACATGCCAACAGTAGGCGACATCCAACACCCTGATGAGCATGAGGTAAACATTTCAAAGCTGCTTAGACAATAGTCTCCCTAATGGGGAAAATACCTGGATGCCAAAGACTGCATTACAAATTCATTGTAATTAGTAAGCCTGTGTATGCCACACAAACCAGCAGCAGTCATTGGAGATGAAACAAAACTTTCTGAAAGATGTTTGTATGGGCATACTAGAACATAATTCAGCAGCTCTGACTCTTGAGGGGAGTAGAGATACAGCTCATCACCAGAAACAGTTTTGATTTTAAGAGTGTTTCCTGTGTTTGTAAAAAGCTGAACCAAAATGTGGAATGAAAATATCCCAAAAGCAGAGATGTCTGAAACCTCATTCTGTCATCAGATGTTTCAATCCCAGCTCAGACTGGTCATAGACAGTTTGTTCATATGGGATTAACTTGTTCACAGACCTTCTGCAAGGCCCCCGTTGTACAGGTTTCTTTCTGTGCCCAGTATTCCTAACCACTTTCTTCAACCACTTGGAAATGCATCAAGTTGTAACAGATTATTATTAATTTTTTATTGCCAATATTTTATTATTATGAATTTGTTATGCTTCTTATTACTGCTATTATTTTAAAATAGTAATTCTCTGATATTGAAATACTGAAAAAACATTTTTGTCCTCTACTTCCTTTGAATATAACGTGTAAAACAAAGTCTGCTGGGGGAAAGCCCCCCGTGCTGCAGTGTGACTGTGCAGAGCACCCTTGGGCAGAGGAGAGGGGCACCTCATCAGCCCTTGGTGGGGCAGGGGTGCATTGTCACTAGTGGGTCTGCAGCCTACCCAATGCCTTGGCTGCAAGGAATTCCCAGGAGGCTGAACCACAGCATCACCCTCATCACGCAGTTGCCTCAGGCTGGGAAATTGGGCACCTGAGAAGAGAATTGCGCAAAACAGTGCGTTTCTCTGTGCTGAGGTTTTTCATCAGTGAAATACAGAAGCAAATACTTACGTCAGGGGATTAAGGAAAGCTAAAATGACCATGGGCTGCTTGCACACAATATACTTTTCACCCTAATCTTTTCAGTTTGGAAAACTTCCAAAAATTAAATGATGAATAAATTCTCCCCATAGCCGCCAAGTGGATTACAAAGACTTGCAGAATTTTTGATGAAAGACTACCGTCTTCTAAAATGAATGCTGCAAGCCTATGTCATGAGAAACCTTAACCAACTTCTCTGGGACACTAAAAATGTTTTATAGAGTAATCTTGTGGTAGCTGCCTTGTAGAGAATTAAGGCAGTACTGAAAAATACTACAGCGTAGCTATTGCTATTATTTCAGTAATGTAATGTGCTACAGTTTAAAGAAGTTATTATGGAAGTATAATTTGACTAAAGTTTACATTTGCAGGCCGACATATGTTTAGTGTTGCAGCCTTTTCCTTGAGACCTCCAGCAGCAGCAGTCACTGACCTTGTTAGGGACAGTGGCTGAGGATAAGGTGTAATAACAGAAAAGTGTATTGAATTGCATTAACCTCTGGCTAGATCCCCTAGCAGATTCATCAGGTTTCTATGCTATCCAATCACTTCACAAAAGGAGTTTCACTGCAATTTTCTGTCAACTTATTTTTAAACATACTTTTCAAAAGGCATTCAGATTTATGTGGTATATAATCACTGCAAAGCTGAACGCAACAGTGCAGAATATAAATGCAGAAAAGTGTATGGAAATACAAGAAGGCTGCTTTAGAGGCATATGTTTTCCAACAGCTGGCCAGCAGTAGCAACAGTCAGCTGCAAATTTCTGAGATTTGTAAGGCCCTACAGCCCCTACCGAGCACCCTATGACAGACCTCAGAGTAAGGTCATTGAGAAAATAAAGAAAATATTTTTTTGGAAAGAACTAACATGAACTCTATAGTGAAGATTATAAAAATTATTATTTATCCTTGTACATCCCTCTCATAAACCACATGATACAATGATTTGCCTGGGGAAGGTTGTTTGCTGTGTGCAGTATGGCTGTTCAGAAGTCATAGAGGATACATACTGCAGGTAGAGAAAAGCAAATAACATAAATGCTGCCTCATATTTTTAAAAACCTTTTTTTACATTTTATTTCCTATATGATAGCTAATTGATGTAGAGTGGTTTAAATCTAGCTTTAAGTTCTGACTCCTGTTTCTCCTGATGGCCACACTCAGCAGCTTCTTGGTCTTTTTTCATTTAGAACCATCTCTTTCTCCAGGCAGCAGCTGACAGAACGAGAGGACACAGTCTTAAACTGTGCCAAGGGAAATATAGGTTGGATATTAGGAAAAAGTTTTTCATGGAAAGAGTGGTTAAGTACTGGAATCGTCTGCCCGGGGAGATGGTGGAATCACCACCCCTGGATGTGTTTAAAAGAAGATTGGATGTGGCACTCAGTGCCATGGTTTAGTTGTGGTGTTGGGGCATGGGTTGGACTCAATGGTCTTGAAGGTCTCTTCCAACCTGGTGATTCTGTGATTTTGTGATTCTGTGATCCTGTGATCCTGTGATCTGTAGGACGGTTCAAAATTATGATGTGCGAATAAATGTAGATGGGCATCCCTTGATAACTGCTCTTGTAGCCTTTCCTGCTATACCAGACTATCCTCATGGAATTGGTACAGGGTTTGAACACCATTGGTCTGATGTCAGGTCTTAACTCAAATTGACAGTCATGACCTTAGGTAAGTCACCTAAGTACTTCTGTTCTTCAAGATGACAGCAAGCCACGTTACTCCCTGTAAGTTTTGTTTCATTGGTTGTCAGTAAACTATTGAGGTAAATACTGGCTTTATCTTGTGTCTGGATGCAGCTCCTACAAATATGGACCCCCAACTCTTGCTTGAGATGTCTAGATGATATTATAATGTGAATGAAGAAACATCATGGAGCTATGATTGCCATCACAGATCTAAAGAAATACCCACCAGCAACACTGAAGAAACAACAGCAGTTCCTGAATTAAAAAATAACTCCTTCAACTGTCAGGAGTAAGGGAAAGGTAAAATGCAATGCAGTCAATGCTATTACAGGTTTATCCTCTACCTCCCACGTCAATTTCCCCTTAATTTTATTTCTCCTGTGCTCCATCTGATTTTCCTTCATTGTCCTCAGATAGGCATCAGAAAAGTAGAGGTGCTGAAGCCTCTATCTGCAGAAAAAAGAGATACCTAGAGGCTCTTGCATGTAGGTCTTCTACAACAACTGAGTTCCTGGAGGAGAATGATGTCCACAGACAGCTCAGGAAAACTTGAGCAGCAGCAAAGACAGAAGACAGATCCTAAACATACATGAAGAGGAGCAGGGGTATCAAGAAACACAGAGAGAACTGTAATTAATCTATATGTCTCTCTTACCCTAGAAGTCCCAAAGAACTGCCTGATAGCTCTGATATTCATATGACCAAAAATTTCAGTCCAACCTCAACATACAGATGCAAGTTGAAGACATTATTTTAAGATCTTGCGTAAACCTGTTAAAGCCCAACATGTCCATCTCGGTGGTGAATCCTGAACCCTTCCTTTATATAGGAAATAGGTAAAGTCACTGTACTTAATAACAATTTCCTCCAGAGTGACTAGGTGACTCTGCACTTACCATGTTAATTAGTGGTATCTATGGAACCCTTCAGCTTTGTTTCTGCCCCCTGTCCAAATGTTTCTTCCCTTAGTTTTTCTCACTGAATCTACATTCAGGCATTAATTTCTATGTGTCATACCAGTAAAGATCAGTTTTACAAGATGACAATGACAGGCAGCCACTGAAGCCTTAAAACACAAGTGCTGTATCAAACAAAACCTTAGCCAAACTGGAAAGAGTTATTTTAAAATAATGAACTTCTCTTTACTGCTGGACAGTTTTGGAATAAAATTTGCAGATGTGAACTCTGACAAGCTTAGTAGTAGGGAAAGATTCAGTGGGAATACAGATTTAAATCTGTCATTTAACCATAAGACTAGAGACCTAAGCCTGGATTGTTCCCATTTAATCTTTACATTTGACTCAGGTGAAGACCTAAGTGAAGAGTCTTGGCACCCTGCACTCCTTGGCACACAACTGGAGATAGACAGGCCTTCAGATGGTAGCATCAACTTTATTTTGGAAACGCCTTTCTTATTTAAACACGGGAGAATTGAATAGCTTCACTGAGTGAAGCTATGGCAACGTGAGATTTTTCAGTGTTTCTCTGAATCCTAAAACTAGCCAAAATTGGGAAAAGTAGTCCTTCTCTTAAAAAATAGGTAAAATTTTATGGCTGTGACTTGTTTCTCCCTAGATTTTTTTAGTGGGACAAAGGAGAGTAAGATTGAAATGACACCAGTATAAAGTACAAAGTATTCTACTGAATCCTGGGGTTTAAAATACACATTTCCATTTATAGAATCAGTTTAATAAACATCCTTTTCAAATGCTCAATTCCCGTTACATCTTTATCAAAGGGGAAACAGTTAAAGAAAATTATACATCAATGCTGGACTGTTTCTTTTTTTTTTTTTTTTCCCAGAAAGAAGTATTAGGATCATGTGTAAGATGCCTTATTTAGAATCTGAAAATTTATTTTATGTTTTTCTGTTGACAAGCAGAAGCACTGGATAGGAAAAAAATAGCAGAACAAAGAGCTCCCTAGAGATATTTCACGTTTGCTGACTTACTACATCATCACATATGACACTGAATTATTAGTTTCAGCAAATACTGAAATAGCACAAGAAAGCTTTCTTGCTCTTTTATCTTCACCATTGTTCTTGGATTTAAAAAAGTCAGATAAAAAGTTCTGGGAAAAACTGAAAATATTGAAAAATCATAATTTCAAGTGGTGTTTGTTGTATAGGATGCCTCCTTAATCTTACTGAGGTAGGAGGCTGGGAGCGTAGTTTCCTTGAGCTCAGAGGAAAATTTGGATAGAAAACATGGCCTATCAGGTCTTTAGGAAGTTTTAGCAGGATTCTTCCTTTCTCTCTCTTCATCTGTGGAAGTGACTCTGCTCATGCGGAAAGATCAAAATGGTGCCCTGATTTGTATCAGATTGAACTCTGCTGTTGTCAGAGAAGCCCACACACAGTACAGCACATTTTCCAATCATGTCACAAGTTAGCTATTTTTGGATAATTTTTAAAAACACAAATATTAGTGACTATCAAAATTCAGGCCACCATGTACAACATTGTCCGTGTGGGGTCTCAAAACAGAGGTGAGCAGCTTGCCCTGCCTCCGCCACCTGCACTTTTTGGTCCCACTGACACATGGATGACCTCTCCTCACCAACCCCTGCCTGTGTGGGCTTGTTTGATTCCTGTGGCCTTGACCTCAGCTGTAAATTTTTAAAGTGACACTGTGTTCTTTATTGCAGGAATGGTGAAAGGTAAATGTCTGGGTGTAGTATGATTCTCATGACCTTCCAACTGGGAATGGAAATACAGTACTTCACCAAAAAATCCAACCAAAACAGCAACTCCAGACTCAGTTCTGTGTAGGAAGCTGCAGTTTAGTATAATCTACTTTGATGCAACAATAAATAAAATTATACTGCTTTGCATTACCATAGATACTGAAAATTTCTGAACTGAGAATTGTTATGTATTAATGTTGAAACTTTGAAATCATTAACACCAAGCTGAGGCATGATTGCCTTTTTCAGAACTAATTCTCAAAAATAGCTCTGCTAATTCTTCTTTTTTAGGAATGGATACTTGATTTTTCTCACCCTGAAAACAAAGATTAAATTCTCATTTACCGATATTTTCCTGGGATTAGATTGTTTTCCTGCAAGCTGTGGCTTTTATATGCACTGGTGTAGTTTCTTTAAAATGCTGTGTGTGACAGCAAGAGAAAAGGAGAAGATGAAATGAAACAAATGGATCAGTATGTTAAACAGTGTCACAAACTGAAAGGAAGGGGTAGAGTATGATCAGGAATATGTATGTTACAATTTAAAATAAGAATAATTAGGATGGATTTATTTTAAATTCATGGTGCAATTTACTGTGCTCATCTCAGACACTTCCCTTTCTTTTCTTCCCATACCCATTGAAAGATTTAAACACCTTACTTGTAAGTAATAAGCATTGATTCAGCATCCCTCATGAAATGATGCATGATTTTACTCCATCATAGATAATTTCAGAAACATTTTGCTGCCTGCTTTTATCTGCACTCTGCTTGTGGAGAGGATTTGAAAACGTTTGCGTAGTTGCCTGCTCTGCAATAATGTGAGGATTTTGTTATCCCGCTGAGCTACCACCGTTGGTTCAGATAGCTCGGATTCCTTCCTTCTGCAGCCAAAATCGCACAAAACCTGTCCATGAAACACAAAGGTGCGGGAGAGAAAGGGCAAATGATTCACCAAACCTTTCAAGAGGCTATTAATATTCCTCCTGGAACACAGCAATTAGTGCTTTTCTTAGCCCCATCTGATCACCTTGTTGTCTTCTGCTTGTGCAACCACTTAAACAGTTTTTAGACAGAGATCTCCAGCTACTTCTGATATCAGATCCAGTCCTGCCTCCAGCCAAAGACATCAGACCTGTCCTACTGACTTAAACACAAATGGGATTAAGTATTGCATCTCTTTAGCCCCAGTAAAATACTGACATCTCAGTCAGGTTTGCACATCTACAGATGTGGTCAGAGCACAGCATCCCAAGTTCAGGACAAGTCCACAATCCCCCAGCTGTGGGATGTTCTCTTCCTTGCGTGTGCCAGCTGTGATTGCTGACATACCAGCTTGCATTTGCAGGAGACACCCTCAGATTCACAGATGTACTTGCACCCTCTGATAGTCTCGTTCATTGTGACAGGGAAATAGAAAACCTAGTGCAATACAGACAACACTGACATTCATCTAATATGATTTCCCTTTTTTGTTCCCTGTATCTCAGTCTTTCCTCAAGCCTGTGTGCTAAAACAGCCACCCAGTAATTGTGGAAGTTAATGCCAAACGATTGGCAGAGGGATTTGGATGTCCAGTTCCTTGTGGCTATCTATGAGACAATCCCAGTGAACTTCTGAAATTCCAAGCACTGTTCTTGTTGCACTGCAAGGACAGTCTCTCTCAGGTGCTCATGCATCGGGTTTCCCACGGGGGTGTCGCGATCCTTGCCTGGGGCTGCCAGCTGCTGGGCGCAGCTGCCCAGAGCCCTCAGTGAGACCCTGCTGGCTGCTGCCCCCTCGAAAGCGACATCATTCCCTGGCAGAGTGCTGTCGGAGTCCCCGGCAGGGGTACCAGTCCCTCTAAGAAGCATCAGTGCCGATAAGGGGCATCAGCGCCTCTCAGGAGCATCGCTGCCCAGCAGGAATATCAGTCACCACTTCAGCAGGGGTGTCAGGCCAGGGCAGGAGTAGCGGTCTCTGTAGGGGCATCAGTCCCTACGAGTGGTACCAGCCCCTGTATGGGGTACCCTATACGAGGTCTCGGTCCCCGGCAGGGTTATCAGTCCCTGGGGTGTCAGTCCCAGGCAGGGTATCGGTCTGGCTGAGGACAGCCGCGAGTGATCCATGCAAATTGCAGCCCGGGCGCAATCAATAGATGTGACAAGCAGCCGGCGCTGGCAACCGGGGACATAATGAAGGTGTGAGTGTGTAACCGGCGAACAGATAACAATGCTATAGGAAATTGTAGGGCAGCGCTGTATTGAATAAGTGCAGTGCGAAATGAGCTGCGGCTCGCAGGTCATGCTTCCCCGCTGCTGGAGTGTCTCCTGCTCTTGTCCTTTGTAATTGTAAGTGGCAGCAGTGGCGGCTGAATGCGAGGAGGGCACGTATCCAGCCCTCATTTGTTCTGCATTACAATGCAGCCCTCGCCGCCAACAGCTGATCCGGAGTGTCAGTGCCCACCTCCCAAGTGGACCACGAAAACAGTGAAAACTCAATTTACTTGAGAATTAGGAAGGCTGTCGTTAAAACAAGGCTGTCATTGAACACGCAGAACAGCGGAGCTTGTCCTGTAAGAAACAGGGCGAAACTTCTCTGTTTTCTTTTTTAAAAAAAACATGCTTTCCCCTCAAAGAAACGCAGAAGACAAAAGCCTTTTCTTTCAGGAAACAAAAAATCTTGCATAGAAAGTAGAAAATCCTCTCATTTTCTTATTTTTATGCTCAAATAAATATTTATAATATATGAAATAATTTTTTTTTTTAACTTGGAAGACAGCTTTTGACCACATACAGTCTTAATACAGATAATTCTCCAGATGCTGCTATTTCTTTTACCTGCTTATTAATATTCAAGGGGAGAAGAATATCTAAAAAGTGTTCATTGATTTTTAATTTCATTTCCAAGTCCAATATGAAGTCCTTCTCTGCATTTTGTTCTGACATTTAGATCAAACTCAGCAGTTGTTTTCTGAAACCTCAGGTCTTCGAGTCTCTTGGCTCTGAATCCCATTTAAAGGTTTACAGATTAAGTTTAACATTTGAACCTAATCAAAGACAAGGAGGTAACTCAAAGTGCTCTGTACAGTTCACTGGTATTTCACCATCACTGATCGATACTTTCAGCTATTTATGAACACTCCATACATCCCTTCCCCCTCTTCATAATACCAGGCAATTTTATTTATGATTTTCTTCACCGTAGCCCTGAAATGTACATTTTGATGGTTAAAGTAAAAGCTACACTAAACACAACACTTGCTCGATGTATTTACTAGTACACTATAAAAACTAGATCAGTATTTATTCTGTAACCTTGTTTTTAATCACTCAGTGTGGCTGCTTGCTATAATTGTTATATAGAATCAGTTTGGTTCTTGCAAATGAACCTACCTACAAATGAAAATAATTCAAGGCAAAAAAAAAAATCAAGCTCTTGATAATTTTCCTTTTTTCCTTTTTTTTTTCCAATAGAGTGAAAAAACCCTGTCTTTTTTCTTCTGGTTTATTTAGGCTGGACAGCTTCCAGTTGCATCAGGATGGGTCCCAGTTTGGGTGTTTCCCAAACTCTGAGGAGTCCACAGCGGGATTTTCATCCTCAAATAGTGGGCAAAATGCCACAAAATCTCAGTTTTGACAGGTGACCACACTTCCTGACACAGGAAGGTGTTCCAGGAGTTAAGCCTATGAGTGATTTGGTCGATTTGGTATCTGTGGAATCCCCTGCTTTTATTTTTCCATTGTTTGCCTTGGTTATGTAGGAGAAATCTTGGCAGATACAAATGGATTGCCCGTCTTCTGCAGAGGCAGCACTGAGAAAGACCACACAGCAGCCTACAATGCCTCACCACTGGGTGGGAAGGAGACATTTTGGGAGCTCAGACTGGCTGCACTCGTCACACAAAGGGGCACATGGGACGTGACCTCCCCTGGGAACAAAATCAAGGGCCTGCCATAGTTAATCCTGGGCTTTGTTATCTCTCCTGCACATCACTGTGCTTCCTGGCTAGCCCCGGACTGCTGCTGCTCTGCAGGAGTGTGTAAAGAGAGATGCTATCACCCGCTATCTGCCGAGGCCAGAAACAGGCAATACCAGAAAAGCCTGTCTTGTCCAATTTCCAGTTCAGCTTTGCAGACTCAAGAAGTGCAGATAGTTTGGACATACTTTAGATAAGGACCTGAATATCTGGGCATTTTCCTGAGCATTGAATGCCATGCTTCATACAGTTTACTAAATTGTGTCACTAAACTTTTATCTTTCCTGGTAATAGACTTTCTTCAGCGTTTCTTCTCCCTACCTCCCAGCTATAGTATTGGTAAATGGACAAATATATATGTACAGCCACCAGTGTACACTCTCTAGTAATATTAGTACTAAAATGTGCATATTTGCCCAGTGCACTTGGGTTCTTGAGAAATAAATGTGTGAAGCCAAGAGCAAGCTGGTCGCTTGCTTACAAAGCCCCGTGCCTGCAGTGAGAGTTCACTTTTAAATGTATGATGAAAAAACAGACCTTGCCTTCCTGTCTTTGTAGAAAAATCCCATGTACGTGTGTAGTACAAATGCACTCAGATGCAAAGATGAAAGTGGGTATTTTGCTTCTTTCACACACAGCCACAAAGGGAACCCTGCACCTTTGCAGAGCTGTAATTGCCAGGTGCCTTTTTTAGAGGCAGGATAGATAGCTAGTTTGGCATTGAGCTAATCTCTTGGAAATGTAGGAAGGAGAAAAAAAGGACTGATTACAGATTGCTTTGCTTCATAAACCTCACTCCAATACTGTCTGAAAATAAATGTTTGTGTTTGTTGTTACAGCTTTCTACACAACATATTTAACCAACATTCAAGAGGTAGGCTTTTTTTGTCCTCCAGGGACTTTCAGCAGATTTTCAGCTAGTTTTCCCCTTACTTTCCTTTCTGACTGCTTTTTCCCTTACTTACCGTTCCTGGCTCCCTCTAATGTGCTTCCGCTAAAGGATACCTTGCTTCTCCGTTTGTTTATCAAGTGAAATTGAATTGCTTAGGGATAACTGTTTGCACCTCAACTCATTTGGGAAAAATGTACTGATGATTGCTCCTATTTGAAGCAGGAGTCTCTGTAGCACAAATCCTTTCCCTAGGACAGGGAGGCCAGTCTTCTGCGACTTCTCTGTCCCGTGAGTTGTAGGTCAGCATTTAATTTCTGGAGAAAATAATTACTATTCAAAATTGCTAACATGGTTCACAATAGTTTTTGAAATTCACATCCAGGGACCACCTGACCAAGACTAGGAGTGGGCAACCTCATAAATAAAGTGTTTTAAATGTCTCGTATTTAAAACCAAGCACATCACTGACAGCACACTGAAGACATAGGAGGTTTGTTGGACGGTGCAGTTAGGTGAGCTCAGCCTTTGGGCAAGGAGGGAAATGAAGGACACGGACACCTGAACTCCAGGAAGCATTTTTCAGTAAACTTTGCAAAGACCTTTTGTCTCCATCACAAGTTGCAGTTAGATAATTATCTCCTGTGTTATCTTGCTGTAGAACCACTTCTGTATCAGCAGACAGAGCCTCAGTCGCTGCTGGGTTTACAGAAAGTAAAGATGAAGGAAGCAGGGACAAGGACAGGGATCAGAATGGGGATGTGGACAGACAGGGACAGGCATGGGGTGAGATGGGAGAAGCAAATGGGATGAGATGGGAGAAGCAAACAGATCTGAAGCGATGTCTAAATCCTGCCACACAGGCTCAGCACAGATACTACTTGACTCTGCTAGTATGGGCAATGTCACCAGTATGGCAGAATAGTTTCTGTGTGAATAAGCATAATACAAGAGCTTCTCAAAAGATGAAAGATCTTCCAAGTGGTTGTTTTCCACCTTGTTTCCCTTGTTCTCACATCTGCTGCCCTGAAGAAGTGCATGCCTTCCCTGTGTAACAGTGAACTCTTGGGACCAGCAGCGTCCCAGCACAGAGAAAATTCTCAAATGTGCTGCAGGAAAATCTTGCAAAGGCTGGGATTTCTGTAATTCAAGCACATTCTGGTTTTATGTTTTTCATGGAGATCACAGTAGATGGTGAAGCTCAGTGTCAAATTATGGTCTTGTGAAATAGCTGTTTTCTAACAGACAGCTTCTTGATCAAAAAATGGTGCTTTTTTTGCCCCAATCTTTATGAACCTGAGCTGACAGCATATTCTAAATAATATATTCAGCATCATGGAACAGAAGTGGGAAGCAAAGATTTGTGTGGTTCATGTTTTGTATGGGTAAAGACTAGGGAATAAACTTAAAGTAATCACAAGGAGAGGTTTTTTTGTTGCTGCTTATTTTAACATTAGACAGTTTTATGTGCACAGTCTAGAAATATACCAAAAGGAATAATGCTATTAAATTGAATTATGAGAAATTTGTGCTTTCTTTTCATACGCCAGTTCTTCTTTCTGGTCTCGAAGTCTGATTTCCCCCACAGATATGGAGTACTGCCGCCTGCCATAAATGTCTCTTTCTCTTAAGCTTTTTCGATCAAAATGTTCAGAGATGACAGACAAAAGACTCAGGCTGTAGGACCGAAGCAAAATTTTAACTAACAACTGCTTACAACGTGAGGAGCTTAGACATTGTAGCTGCTGACCTTGCCACCAGCTTCTCCATGGTGCCAAAGAGGAGCATCTACTACACATTTTATTTCCATGTCAGATTATGTCCTTGCTTTGTACAAATCGCATGCTGACACAAAATGTCTATGAGTCAGTCTTTTCCTTCATGTATTACTCATGTAAGATCTGCAACAAAATCCTCTATTTTCTGCACACAGCAAAGCCTTCTTAGATTCATCACACTGCAAATTGGAAGGAAGAATTATGGCATTTCTCTTTAGAAGAATAAAAACTTTTGACATTTAAATAGTATATTTACCAAAGCACTTTGAGCTATACTGTCATCTATTTTCTGTCTATTAAAACACATGTTACAGTGTAAAAACTGTTTTTACCTCTGTCTCCACAAAAGCATGGCAAAAATTGATTCTATTTAACGTTTTATCAACTGAACTAGAGAAGAGATATTACCTCTTTGAGCATCAGCCAAAGGTCTTGTAGCTAATGCTGACCTCTGTCAAATCTAGCACATTGTATAGGAAGGATTGACAATTATTGTTCTATTGTATTTTGCAAGACACCAAGGGTCAGAGCAATGGAATTGTTATGTTGCAGCAGAACAATAATTCAAAGCTTGTTTGCCTGTGCTGGGGAAAGCTACTAAGGTCAAAAATCATTGTTGTGTTAGTGTAAAGACAAAATGTTAAGAAATTTGTAAATAGATTTGCAATATTTCCAATTATTTTAACTGTTTGCAGGGATTTCCTTTGCAGTTGACAGGTATTCCAAATCAACCCACTGTCCTCCTATGACAGCATGATTCTTCTTTTTAGGAAATGATAAATTAGCCTTTTAATCACAAAGATTCAGATTGCATTGAAGCTTTATCTAGCCTGCTGGAAAGGAGAGGTGAACATCCAAGTAGAAAGGGAAATGCTTTGGAGCATGTATACAGCAGTGAGACAATATTTACAAAGTCACAAAAGGCATTTTGAGTTAACTTGCTTAAGTTTTAAAGCCATGTAAAATAAAAAGTATTCCAAGATATCTGTCTGCGAAAGCCTTGATTGCATCTCCCTGTGGTGCATGACTTTTTTTACATTGCTAATTTCTATTGGCAGCATTCTGCTTAGTTGAAAGAGCGTCAACTTATATTTTTGGCATTGAAAGTACTGAGTCTGATGTCTTCTTATCTTTTATGAATGCATCTATGGTTCATTTCAAATAGACTATAAAAAGAAGAGTATAACTAAGTGCCTCTATATAATCAACAGAAATGACAAACCCATTCCAATTCATGTTGAAGCCACTAAGGGTTTAGTGCAAAACTTTAATACCAACAAGATTTGATATAATACCGAATATAGTTACAGTTCATATGTATGAATGAATAAGTATTCATAATACAGAGGAAAAATATGATGAGTATCACTGAACTTGTCTAGGTCATCTCTTTTGCCTACTGTAGGATTGTTTTCTGGGGTTATATTTGCAGTATTTTGGCTCAATCAACCTGTGTTTGTCAGCAACATCACTCTGCTGCAAACCTAGCAAATACTGTATTGAACTATCTAAACAGGAGTACCATCTACTGGGCTCAGAAAGCAATCCTTCTGACCTGCTTAGCACTGCTGAGTCCTCAGGTAGTGTGTGTGATTCTGTGCACTGCGCATTTGGACAACTGTGGACCAAGGGCAAAAAAAGCTATCAAATTGAAGAGAGAGATGTAGGGAAGGCCTGAAAAAATGGATGGTTTTTATGAGGGAAGACATGCAATGGAGCTATAGGCTAGAATGGGAACGGCCTCAAGAACTGATACCAGATTGTAAATTCAAGTGCTATTCAAGATAAGAATAGACATCAGTGAGTGAATTAAGGAATATCAAGAATTTGGCTAGATGTCAGATATTTAGTCAGACCATTTCATTGTTGTTTTCATGCTGTGGACATTTATTCATATGTAATGAATAGAACTCACAAGGCAAATTGAGAGTCAGGCTCTAGTTCTGTTGCCACAGAATCCACCACAAATCAGGACTCATTTTTACTAGGCACTGCCATTACCTTCTGAAAAAAACCACCCAATATAAATGGACTAATCTCTACATTAATGAATGAAATCACACAGATATCTAGACTGGCTGAGAGGAACAAATCAGCAGTGGATATTTTCTTTCTTTGTAAAACGGGTGCTGTGGCAGGCAGTCCCCTGCAAAAACTCCAAGGAAGGGAAGAATCTGCTGGATGGGGGGTCAGCAGCGTTCAGCAACAGACTATGTGAATTAAAAGAAATTTTGATTTTAAGGATTTAAAAAGAGAAGAAATTAATGTAAATTTATGAAATGGAAAAATATCTAACCCAAACCCCAGTCTTAGAACAGGATGACTTTTCATGAAATTCCAAGATCTCCAAATAACAGCATCAGGACTTGGTATATCTCTTATTATTTGACCACTCTTCTTGTACAAACAATAATGTTGCAAAGAGACTACAAATGTTATGGCTCAGTATAAAAGCATTGCTTTTTTCCTGGTAGGTGACAGTATGGAAGGAAGGCAAGACACAAACCTTCCTTGTGTGGATTATGCCTCAATTTGATTTCCTCTGGCTGCCTAAGCTAAAGTCAAATTCTCCCTGGAACCATCTATTGCTTATGTGTAGGAGCCACTCAACCTTCTGAGAGTGGATTTCAGTCTTCAAAGCAGCCACTAAAAGGCATTTGTAGCTACACTTCTCCTGCCCAAGGAATATATGTGAAAACACTTTAATAAAATTATTTTCCATTAAAATAAATCAAAAAAATATGTGTACAGTACAAAAACATTATGGCAAAACTGTTCAAGAAGAGAAGAAACTTTATCAAAGCTTAATTTGTCTTTTGAAGTAAACAAACCAATAAGCCAAAGTTGAGAAGGATTTGGATAAGCCATCTCTATGCATATGTCTTGCTGGTGGTCTCTTTCTGTGTAGATTACGGCACTCATAGTTTGTCAAAGATACATAGCTTTAGTCAGTTCCTAAAATCATCTCCTGTTATGTGAAGGAAATGTTTCCTCTAAGCTGCCTCTAGTTGTCACTGAAGAAAAAAGTTCTAGTGAGGTGACTCAGGAAGAAACTCGAACTAAGAAATAATTTGTGTGAGAGCAATGAAATTGTGGCTGTGACAGAAATCAAACTCCGAAGTTACTTGTGAGCCTTGGGTGGGATTCACTCTTAACACCAAATCCTGGCCCTGTGGTTGTTGCAGTGTCCCAATGTTGTGCTGCAGTGTGGACAAGCTCCCGCTTGCCCTAAGGCTTAGAGTATCAGGCAGAGGAGCAGAATCACCAGCCTTGACCCAGAGTCCAGTGAAATGTCCTTCAAATCCTTGATTCTAAAGGTTCAGTTTGGATTTAATTCTAGTATGCACTTGGAGGAAACAAGGCTTAAAGGATGGTCAGTGTCCAGAGCTGATGGGAGCTGTCACCCTGTCTAGTGATGACCTAAACGGGACTATCCAAAGTTACTACTTAAAATCCTCAAAATCATTGAGTTTGTCATTGATGTGACATAAAATTAAGCAAATTAAAGCCTAGAAGCCTGAAAAAAACTTAATTATTGCTTTTAGCTTTCTTTTTCATCAAAAGAAATGATGAAAAAGCAATACCTATGACTCTGGGCTTCTCCTGAATTAATTTACTTGGGGTATCTCTGATATATATAAAGAAAGTGTTTTATAAATTTTTTGCCGAAAACTACTTTCATGTGCAAGTTCAAAATCACAATTGCTTTGTGATATCAATACATTTTAATTAATATTAATTTTATTTTTCATCAGTCACATGCTAATAGAGATGGGGAGGATTGTTCTTTCTTTTTTACAGCTTACCATTTAGAAGTTATGGGTGTTTGTTGATAAACTAATAGAATGCATGATGAAATGGTTCTAGTGTTAAGCTGTTAAACATTGACCAACAAATTAATGTTATAAAATAGGTACAAACTACAATGAGGCTTGTGTTTATTGAACCATATATGTCCTTGCCAGATAAGTTGTCAGTAAATATTTTATCAGATACACGTGTTTAAATTAATGCAATTAAAGTGAAAAGCAGTTCATCAAAGCATTGTTACATCTGAGTAGAAAACAACACCAACAGTAATTACCATTATTAGATACAGCATGCAATATATGACATTACACCAAATGGAATCCAAATCAGAAAAAAGATTTCTGTGTAGAGGTTTCTTAGGGAATTGAAAAAGAATAAAAGCCTCATTAATTGAAGCTAGCCTGGCACAATTCCTGCTACATACTGGTTTCATATAGCTCACTTTTTTTCCCTGGACTTCTCTCATCTTCTCTATGTATAAGGTCTTAGGGGCAGAAACTTTTATTTTGGGCCCATGAATGCAACTGAAAACTTATAGTCAGTATCAATTACATTTTTCACTGTCAGCCACCTGATATGGGTTCATCTGGTGATTCTCAGTATTTCTCACTTCCTATTAAATGTCAGGAGTCTCAACTCAGGGGTAGATTTCCCTCCAAAGCAGCATCCCAGTTAACAAGTCTTGCATGCTGTAGGTATGTGCAGAAAATACGTGCAGCAAAAAATGTGTGAGGCAGCACATGTGAATCGGACTCCATTCTTCAGTCCTGTCAATACATTAAAAACTCATAAAAACTTGGAAACAAAGCCATGTTCTTCCACCAGCCTTCCTTCCTAAAACAGCCAGGGTGAACTGTGATTCTCCATTGAAGCCAGCCTCATCCTGAACAGCAATTTTCTTGTGAAGATGTTTTCCCACTACACTCACTTTGATTGCTTGGAGGCAAATGTGGCTTTCCACGGTCTGGGATGGATGGGCTTTTGGCCCGCACCACATCGATTCTTCTGGCTGCCTGCTTGTCCCAAATGGGGAGGTCCCAGTTTTCAGAGGAGTTCAGTGAAATAGGAATCCAGGGTGAGATTTTAATTCATGTTTTTGGATCCATGATGAGATGCCTTAGCTACTGTGCCCTATTCAAAAGATACTTACTGAATAAATCTGAATAAGGAATGAATGAAAGAGACTGTTATCTGGTCTGTATGCACAAAGAGGCTAAGTTTGTCAAATTAATTATTCACTGTGAATTATTCACTTAACTCCAACAACCTCTTCATAATCCATCTTCTTCTGTCCTTTCCAAGTGTTGTGAACATGGTCTATGCCTAGTTCATATTTTAGCCTCATTCTTTGAGTTACGTGTGATGTACATTACTAACATGTAGCAAAGACTCACAATAGCACTGGGGAAAAATATTATTATTTTATTTAAAATTAAGTTAAAATCTTGAAAAAAACCAAAAACCCAAACAAAGAAGCCCTAAGTACTAATAGCTGTGAAAAAGTGGAGAGCACATCTAAGGTCCCAGTCTCGCAAGCATGTGGACATGTGCTTTCCAAGTAGCAGCTTTGACTGCTACTACTGATCAGTGGGAGGAGGGATTGTGTCAAAGTTAAACATGTATTTATGAAAGGAGGAGCCAAAACATCTCATGGATTAAAACCTGGAAGCACTTATGGAGTTCTAGTTGAAACAGAGCATTAACAAAGGTGAGTCTTTTATAGTTAAAGCTGTAGTTTCACTATGCTCATTCTTATTTCTTATCAGGCTCATTTAACAGTTTTGTATTACTAAATCTTAACAGTTTAACTGATTAAAAATATTCAGATTTTGCTCCTGTTAATAGTGCTGAGCAGTACCTTAAAACTCTATAATGCAGAGGAAGGATGACAGCCAAATTTTTTGCAATGTCCTAACATATGATATATGAAGAATGTGGCCTGTAGGAACGGAACTAAACTGATAGCTCAGAAACCCTGCTGCAGTTCACCTAGTTTGGAGAATGTGTGAATCCCAGAAAACAAAATATTTTTAAGATTAAGGGCACAAATGTAGGCTTTATTTTTATCAAGCGAGTTTAAAGAGATATTTAAAGCTAATACTTCACTTTCTTTATGGCATACTTTGTTTCATGTTAAGCAGCATCCAAAAAGACCCTATTAATGAAGATGGTTTAATGCCTGTGCATTATTATAATGCACTCCTTTGTTCTACACTTTCTCTGTGTGTCATAGACTAAGTCATTAATCAATGGGTGCTGAAAAATAATTGTCTAGTTCTTAACAATCTTCTATTGTTGAAACATTTGGAATTTTAAGATAAAGATGTACTGGCTGCTCTGAAAAAAAATGTGGTTTAAGATTACCCTTCATGGCAGTATGGGCTTATTGTCAGAAATGCAAAGCAGATGACCTGGTTTTAATGTGTTTTAGTGCACTGTTGTTCAATTGCCTATTCAAATTGTGCTCAAAAAGTAGACTTCATTAATGTCACAAAATGATGATTTTGTGCGTTATTTTATTGTACTGGCACATTAATTAAATGGAGAAGCATCATAGCATTACACAGGGCTTAAAAATAGAAGTACATAATCTTTTTGGTAATAATAATAATAATAATAGTAATAATAATAATGATAACTCTTAGTCCATTTAATACAATTTAAGAATTATATTCTTTTTGTACTTTTATCCTTGATGCCAGATATGTATAAAAGGCACATACTGATTTACAAATCACCTGGGAGTACATGTCTATAATAATGTATTTTGGTGACTCACCTAGGAGATCTGCCTGACAACCTTCATATAGGCTGGATAATTCTGTGGAAAATCTTCTAAATCTTCAGTTCCCAAATAACACAGAATAGGTTTTTTTCTTCTGAGGGGAACACTGCAGAAATGGACATCAGTTAACTTCTACCAGCTGTTTCAGCTCTGACAGCACACTGGTTGGGTCGTGAAGGCCACAGAAGCTGCCTGGAACAGTACTAATCTGAGTGCCCTCTAGTCCACCTTGGGCTCTTTTAACGACTCCCAAAATCTAAATAAAAGCAGAAACAGTTCATCAACGGCAGCTCTTCCCAGAAATCCCATTGACAGGTACAGCTCCTCAAGATGCTGGGACACACAAATAAATCATGAAGGGAAGAAAAAAAAAATGAGGCCTGGGAGTGCAAGGTGGTGTTCCTTATGTACACAACATCATGTGATAGTGACTAATCTTTGGAGGAAAAAGGTGTTGTAAAAGTCCCCAAGAGGAAAGCCTAGAACGAGAACAGAGGGCTTGAGCACACAAACCCAAGAAGGTAACAGGCATCTGCAGTGTGTTAACACAAGTGGTCAATTCTTGATCAGTGTAGGAGCTGGGTAGAGATAGTTTTAGGGAATAACCGAGGAAGTAAAACATCACATTTATGGCAAGAAGGCAAAGGAACTAACAGAAACACACAAAAGACATTAACAGCTTCCTTAAAGATGGGATGAAAAGAGGAAGAACGGGAGGGATTACTCCTACACCACTTCATTGGGTTAACCTCACAGATCATGCACAGTAGTCTATCCTTCATTGCTTTTTAATTTACTACTCACCATTGCAAACTCAGCAATTTTATGTAAACTATTATCCTTTTCTAGATAACTGTGTTAAACAGATGAGAATTTTAAAGGCCAGTGCCTATGTGTGTTTTCTGCCCCAGCCTTCCCACAGACCAAGGTGACAGGCAGTACAACACCAAGTCAGAGAAAATCAGGATGGAACTGTCCTGTGTTACTTTAACAGCCAGTCCACACACGAATGCTAGAGATGTCTTGTATAATTCAAATTGATGAAGGTCTGACAGTTTTGGCCTAAGGTGTTATAGCCAGCTCATATGCCAATTTATTAACAGGGAACCTAAGAGCTACAGGCATGATTTTAGTTATTGTTAACTACTTTCCTCAGTGTGACAACCACTCTGGGAGATTATTGAGTTAGAAATGGCATGTGAAAAAAGAAACAACAGGAACTAAGGTAGGTGGAGGAAATACACAAGCTAGTAACAATAATTTAAAAAATACTCTGAGCTTGATGGTAGGTATTTCAGAGAGTGGGTATATTATTTAATCTTCTCAGATTTTTGCTTTTGGATTTCCTGTTTTTTATTCAATTAGTATTTGGACGTGATATGTTAGCCCTTTTCAAGTAAGTGACGAATGTTCATTGACCTTGATATCAAGAGAAACAGAAAAAACTACACTCAATTTCCCCACTTATTTTATTCATACTGAATACAACTTTACTAAAATCCTAAAGCCAGTGGCTCCAAAGATTATTGCACATTTGTTCAAAATTTAAATAACAATGAACTTCAAACTACATACACATGAAGAAAAGAGCAGAGGGTTTTGTCAACATTCTCAAATATTTACTGCTTTTCTTCTTACTACTGGCTGTTTATTTTCCCCTGATTAAATACTGAGCTCCTTGAGGCAAGCAAAGTGCTTATTTCAATTCCTGGAAATCATACAGCACATTGTGCAGGTTATGGCAAATAAATACTAAAGCCCATTATGGGAAGATGAGTCCTGCCATTGCATTTTGTCTTCCTGTTTTAGCTACTCAAGGAATGTGTGTCCTTTATTTTTTTTTTCTGCATATGCTTATATAAATGCTGGAAAACTCAACCATATATATGTCCACACCAAAGGCCAAACATGCAATAAAGTCAATAAACTCATTTTCTAGTGTGATGGCAACAATGAAGTAAATTCTGTGCCTAGTAAATAGGGAGGAAGGCAGGGAGCTGCTAACTTAAACATACTCCTCTTTAGCACCTTGAACTCTTGAGAAAAGGTCTTTCTCTGTGCCTTAAATCATTGAGAGATGAAGAATAATTGTCTAGTCCTTAATCATCATCTATTGTTGAAACATTTGGAATTTTAAGATAAAGATGTACAGTTTGCACTGAAAAAAACGTTGTTTAAGATTGTCCTTTCTGAAAATGTGAGCTTATTATTATAAATGCAAAGCAGATGACCTAGTGTTAATGCATTTTAGTGCTATTTTAGTGCTGCCTATTCAAACTGTGCTAGAAAATAGACTTCATTAATGTCACAAAATAATGATTTTGTGCATTATTTTATTAAACTTAAACATTAATTAAATTTAAAAATACTCTGGATCTATAAAACATGTGAAAACAGAATTCTACCACATTGCTGTAAGTATAGAAGGAAACAGTTCTGAGGCTGTTGAAAGCTTATTCTCTTTTTACTTTTTCCTAGCTGTGTGCCTAAACGAAAAGAGTACACTGCAAGTGGTTACAGCCCAGCTAGAAATACACAGGTCTGTGCAAATCTAGTTATAGTAAGACAAAGAGAATAACTTAAGAGGGCTCAGTTTTATTTTTCTTTCAACTTCAGTAGCATGATAGAACTTGAAACACAGAACTGCAACACAAGCTACTGATGCCAGAGAGAACTCTACTTCCAAACTAGTCAAGACTATTTATGAAAAAATAATGTGTTATATAACAGAAAGATCTTCTCTTTCAAGAAAGCCTTAATGGGTAACTGCAAAAATGTAGAGAAATGGCACCCTGTTTTGCAAAATAAATGACCTTGATAACAGAATCGCTGGCAATAACTTCCATGATAAAGCAAAGCATTATCATGATAAGCATTTCCCTGTCCCCCAACTGCATTATCTGTATTTATATATTGCATTTGTACCACCCACATTGTGTGAAGAGTTGGCACAGTACAGCAATTCTTTCTACGTGTAGCTTTGGTATGAAGAACAACTAGTTAAAACAAAATGGATACCTGACGGAGGGGATTCTGGTAACAGAAAAAAATTGTCTGCAAAGCCTGTAACCAGTCATACATAATTCTTGACCTGCTCCTATTGCAGAGGGGGGAAAAATCCCTACAGCTTTAATATGATAAAAACTGCAACTCTGAGAATGTAGAGCTCATTAATCAATCTGCACTAGCCCTTAGGGCTGGTGGTAGGGAACAGAAAAGGAAAGTTGACTATTGGGAAAGAAAATATTAACTCTCAGTCTTACTTATCTGCAATATAACATGTATAGCTGAAAACTTAGGGAATTCAAATGCATCCATGTGGTCTTGTAAGGAATATGACCTAGTGGGATAGAGGTGCATATTCTAGAGAATTAGGCCTTTAGTCTTGACTTTTTTTAGTCTATTTTGTCTCACAGAAAGTTGTTGAACCAGGTAGGGCATTACTCACCTAATTATCTTAATTTAAACAGGATTTGTTCAAGTTTTGTTTGTCATCTTGGGTCAAAAACAAATCAGATTGCAATTATGTGTGGCTATTCTCTAAACTATCTTGGGGGAAGAAACAGTGATGCTTCTCCAGTAGCTCTCTAAAACCTGTAAAACAGTGGCACAGCCACTGTAGGTAACATTAAGATAATTTTAGACTTCAGCTTTTGACAAAATAGTTTTCTTTCCTGCTGCCAATAAGAGTTCCAAATTATACACAACCTTCCTCCTGTTATGTGCTGCATTTCCAAGGAAATGAGAGTGATAAATATATATAAGTAAAATCCAGCCTATGTCCACACAGTTGCTGTCTTCTCAATATGAAATAAATTCCAGATTTCTTTTTAAAATTCTTTGGGCCTTATTCGGTGTCAATATAACAAGGAAAATCAATATTTTGTGTGCATTTTCCTCCCACATATAGTATCATATGATCACTAGTTTTAAATCTACCAGCTACATATACCTGCGATTATATTTCTCCACTGTTTCATTAATATTCAAATTATTTTATTAAGAAAGAGGATTTTTCACTGTATTTATAATACTAAACATTTTAACTGAGCAATAACATTTGGGTAATATTCTGTTTAAATTTAACCATCTTCCCTGTTGCAAGCATCATTGCTGACCTTAATGTCATACAATATTATCTGCTCAGCAAATTGCACCAATAGTCTCATTGTATTTTTTAGCACGTTAGCTTATCAGAAAAAGTCAGGAAGAGAAAAATTCACAGTTCTTTGGAAAAGAATTTAAATGAATAAAACAAAGATATCATTATTAGCAAGTCTAAATTCAAATGCAGTTATAGTAGCAGCAGGAACCAGAGCTGCTGCTTAGTCCTTTAAACAGTGTCTTATTAAAAGAATAAGCTGGTGAAAGAACTGGAGCACACGTCTTATGATGGGCAGCTGAGGCAGCTGGGGGTGTTTAGTCTGGAGAAAAGGAGGCTCAAGTGGGGCTTTATCACCCTCTACAACTGTCTGAAAGGAGGTTGGAGTCAGGAGTGGCTCAGCCTTTTCTCCCAAGGAGCAAGCCCCAGGACAAGAGGAAATGGCCTCAAGTTGCACCAGGGGAGGTTTAGATTGGATATCAAGAAAAATTTATTCCCTGAAAGGGTGGTCAGACATTGGAACCTGATGCAGGCAAGGTTAGAAGGGTTTTTGAACCCCTAGAAGGGTTCAAAAAACATGTAGATGTGGCACTTGGGGACATGTGTTAGTGGTGTACTTGACAGTGCTGGGTTAGTGGTTGTACTCAATGATGTTAGATGTCTTTTCCAACTTAAATGATTCTCTATGTGTATCACCCACTACTCAGAATCATAAAATTGTCATGCACAGGGAAAAAACGAAAGCTTCTGACAATCATAATATTAAAGAAACCAAACTTTTGTCCCCTGCAAGGCATACCTGCCTCAGCACTACCTTACGTAAATTAGTCTGATACAGAGCGCTGGCTGAGTAGAGAGTAGAAAAGTGTGTGCCGTAGATCTATTTGCAATATTTTGTCATTCTGAGGAAAATAATCAAAATATTGCTATGGATTGTCTTATTTGAGAAAGTCCCTCATGCAAAAAAGTTTTATGATGGCATGTAAGGCTTTGATGCTTACTAAAATGGGAAGAGTCAGCAAGTTCTGACTTCAACCATCCACCTGATTCTTGAGTTGATCCTGAATGGAAAAAACAGCAAACCAGGACCTTGTTTCATCACTGTGGGATGTAATCCCAAAATAGGGATAAACTGATTCTGCTAGCACGTAGTACTAACATTGCAATTATCCTCGTCAGCTATAACTTACTGGGAAGGATAAGCCCCTTGGAAAAAATGGTGAAGATGGATAAAATTGCAGATTGAGCACGTGGAAATTGGAGGATTGGAGGCCATATGACTGAAGTTCACAACTTGGAAGGGCAACACAGTTAGCATGTGACTGTCGAAGCTTATGTTAGACCATAACCGAGCCCCAATTTAGTTCAAGTACTGAATTTGCACAAGTGACAGCAGAATGCTCAGGGCAGACTGAGCAGCACAGAACTTCCAGAGCAGTCTTCTGCCAAGGAGGAGGAGATGATCTGCCTGGATGATTTTTCACATGGATTCATTCGTAATGCTTCTTCAGTCCCAGGTGGAAAGCATCATGCCACCACTTCAACCTGGAAAAGTACTTTGGGTTTCCCAGCTGTCAGATGCTCTGCAGACGTCTGCCCCAGGAGAAGCCATAGATTTTGGAAAGCTTGGCAGGCAGAGGGAGCTGGCCCGCAGGAGTGAGACAGGGTCTATATATATAGAGCATCTTTTCTGAAGTACTCTTTGTTATTTTATACCTTCTAGATGTAACTAGCTTTTGACATCAGTAAAGTCCCTGTCAGGGAATAGCTATATAGCTTTAGGATACTAGAGCCTTGAGGGGCATAACCTGCTGCAAGGAGAATGGAAAATTAGGGCTGAAGGAGTGTCAGTCTGTGTGAACTCACATAGGGATGGAAGCAAAAAAAAAATATTGCTGAATCAACACAGTGTGCCTTTCCATCCCATGCTGCTGTCTCCAGCAGCTCCCTCATTAAGGTGTACATTTTAAGCCTAGAAGTGTGAGTTTGCTTTAACAGATAGCCAACCTCCTACCCAGACTGAATGATTTGGCTAGTCTGTGAACACAGTGCAAAATACAAATGATTTTCCATAGAAAAAATGAATAACTTTCTACAGTAACAATTATTGATCATGTGAAATTTAGACATAAACACACATAGAGCAAGGTATAGCTGTTGGTAAATTTGGACTTTTTAATAGGTGACCTTTGTAAACCCACATAGAAGATCTGTCCTGGATATGAAATTCATACTGCACCTAATTTCACCCAGAGTGCCAATTCCATAGTTCAATATTTTTCATTTATTTCAGGTTTCCATGGTTTATTTATACGACGCTGAAAAGCCATTTAAGTTATTCTTCATGCTACACTTCTCATTTTGGTATTCATGAAAAACTTCTTTTCCAAACAAACAACAAACCCCCAAAATCTCCTAATCTGCTTTTTGCCCCTCCAGGGTGTGAAGAGGAAGAACTCTAAAAAGCATTTTCAACTCAGAAAACCCCACATCTGTAGAAGCATATAAACTCCAGGGAAAAAATATCTTTCATTAAGTCAGGACAGATCTATTTTGTATTCTAGCCGTTTACATAGAACAGGATTATACTTCAGCACTAAATAAGTGGTAAAGTAATTCTTGGTAAAGTATATATTATCTTCTTAAACATAATCTCATAATCAGATGTAGCAGCATCTTAAACAAATACAATTCTCAATAGGTGATGTTATACCATGCAAAGTAGGGGAATCATTGCATAGGAATTTCATACACTGTTAGTGCTTTTATCTTATTCCTAAGACACAGCATTGTTTGGGCATTAAAAGAATATTAAGTCCAAAGTTGCAATCTTCAGTTTCCAGCCTGTTTCAGTGTTGTTTGTTATGTTCTTCATACTTTGGTTTACAATCCCTTGTGATAGATTAAAAAAAAAAAAGAATTAACACAATCCTAATGACAGAGGACAGTTTATACTTCTCCATATTAACCTACTACACATTCGCTTCTATTAAAGGCAACTAATTTTTCCAGGCTTAAGGCTAAGCATGAAAAAACAAGGTAGACCAGTGGCAACCAGATATGTGTAAGGAAATGATAATTTATGAATAAAATCTGGGGGACTCTGTTGAGGCAGTTTGCTAGGATGTGAAATACTTTTGCAACCCATTAAAGTATATAAGAAACATGTTATGCCATTGCAACTGCCGTCTTTGACTCCTCAGCACCAAGGCCACATTTCTCTGAGAAAAAATAGGCATGTTAAGTGCCTTCATTAAATTTGTCATCAAACATTGAACAACCGGTTCACAGCAATGATACTTCATCAGCATCTACTCATTTGCCAAATGTTCTTCATTCAACTGACACCTTACACAGGTCTATCTCTTCTCATTAAGCACAAAGCAAACTTCAGCATTGACATCTTGTACACTTTGTGTTAGTGCAAAAGATATATCTCAACTGATCAAATAAGGAAACTTGAACATTTGAAGCCTTTTAAAATAAAAAGCACTGCATGAAAAATATGAAGCTTGTCTCAGGAACATCTAGATGCCTTGGCTGCTATGTATGTCACACACCATGGTCGAAAGTAGGAGGAGGTGATCTACAGCTGAGGGGATATCAAAGTACCTGGAAAAGGTTACCCAGAGAAGCTGTGGATACCGCATTCCTGGAGGTGTTCAAGGCCAGGTTGGATGGAGCCCTGAGCAACCTGGTACAGTGGAAGGTGTCCCTGCCCGTGGCAGGAGTGTTGGACCTCGATGATCTTTGAGATCTCTTCCAACCCAAACCATTCTTTGATTCCATGGTTCTATGATATCTTAAATATGGCCAATTGGAGGTTATCTGTGGAAACTTTGTGTATGACATATAAGAAATGGAAATTAAAACAAAATGAACAAACCAACCCGCCAAACACCACAAAACTGCATAACTGCAGCAATCCTTTCTCCATATCCAGAGATGTGTAACTCACAAAGTGCTCATTAAATCCCTCCCTCCTGTTTACTCCACAGCCTGGAGAACACAGATTGCTCCTTTATAAATCATTCCAGAAGTAAGAAAAAGACAGTTTCTGCAGTTTCCTTTTTTTTTTTTTTTTTATTTTTCCCTGTATAAAATGAACACAGTTCTTTCTCATACTGTGATCTCAGAGTAAAATTGCCACCTTTGTATTTTCTCTACATCCACCAAAAAAAAAAAAAAAAANAGTTTGCTTTAACAGATAGCCAACCTCCTACCCAGACTGAATGATTTGGCTAGTCTGTGAACACAGTGCAAAATACAAATGATTTTCCATAGAAAAAATGAATAACTTTCTACAGTAACAATTATTGATCATGTGAAATTTAGACATAAACACACATAGAGCAAAGTATAGCTGTTGGTAAATTTGGACTTTTTAATAGGTGACCTTTGTAAACCCACATAGAAGATCTGTCCTGGATATGAAATTCATACTGCACCTAATTTCACCCAGAGTGCCAATTCCATAGTTCAATATTTTTCATTTATTTCAGGTTTCCATGGTTTATTTATACGACGCTGAAAAGCCATTTAAGTTATTCTTCATGCTACACTTCTCATTTTGGTATTCATGAAAAACTTCTTTTCCAAACAAACAACAAACCCCCAAAATCTCCTAATCTGCTTTTTGCCCCTCCAGGGTGTGAAGAGGAAGAACTCTAAAAAGCATTTTCAACTCAGAAAACCCCACATCTGTAGAAGCATATAAACTCCAGGGAAAAAATATCTTTCATTAAGTCAGGACAGATCTATTTTGTATTCTAGCCGTTTACATAGAACAGGATTATACTTCAGCACTAAATAAGTGGTAAAGTAATTCTTGGTAAAGTATATATTATCTTCTTAAACATAATCTCATAATCAGATGTAGCAGCATCTTAAACAAATACAATTCTCAATAGGTGATGTTATACCATGCAAAGTAGGGGAATCATTGCATAGGAATTTGATACACTGTTAGTGCTTTTATCTTATTCCTAAGACACAGCATTGTTTGGGCATTAAAAGAATATTAAGTCCAAAGTTGCAATATTCAGTTTCCAGCCTGTTTCAGTGTTGTTTGTTATGTTCTTCATACTTTGGTTTACAATCCCTTGTGATAGATTAAAAAAAAAAAAGAATTAACACAATCCTAATGACAGAGGACAGTTTATACTTCTCCATATTAACCTACTACACATTCGCTTCTATTAAAGGCAACTAATTTTTCCAGGCTTAAGACTAAGCATGAAAAAACAAGGTAGACCAGTGGCAACCAGATATGTGTAAGGAAATGATAATTTATGAATAAAATCTGGGGGACTCTGTTGAGGCAGTTTGCTAGGATGTGAAATACTTTTGCAACCCATTAAAGTATATAAGAAACATGTTATGCCATTGCAACTGCCGTCTTTGACTCCTCAGCACCAAGGCCACATTTCTCTGAGAAAAAATAGGCATGTTAAGTGCCTTCATTAAATTTGTCATCAAACATTGAACAACCGGTTCACAGCAATGATACTTCATCAGCATCTACTCATTTGCCAAATGTTCTTCATTCAACTGACACCTTACACAGGTCTATCTCTTCTCATTAAGCACAAAGCAAACTTCAGCATTGACATCTTGTACACTTTGTGTTAGTGCAAAAGATATATCTCAACTGATCAAATAAGGAAACTTGAACATTTGAAGCCTTTTAAAATAAAAAGCACTGCATGAAAAATATGAAGCTTGTCTCAGGAACATCTAGATGCCTTGGCTGCTATGTATGTCACACACCATGGTCGAAAGTAGGAGGAGGTGATCTACAGCTGAGGGGATATCAAAGTACCTGGAAAAGGTTACCCAGAGAAGCTGTGGATACCGCATTCCTGGAGGTGTTCAAGGCCAGGTTGGATGGAGCCCTGAGCAACCTGGTACAGTGGAAGGTGTCCCTGCCCGTGGCAGGAGTGTTGGACCTCGATGATCTTTGAGATCTCTTCCAACCCAAACCATTCTTTGATTCCATGGTTCTATGATATCTTAAATATGGCCAATTGGAGGTTATCTGTGGAAACTTTGTGTATGACATATAAGAAATGGAAATTAAAACAAAATGAACAAACCAACCCGCCAAACACCACAAAACTGCATAACTGCAGCAATCCTTTCTCCATATCCAGAGATGTGTAACTCACAAAGTGCTCATTAAATCCCTCCCTCCTGTTTACTCCACAGCCTGGAGAACACAGATTGCTCCTTTATAAATCATTCCAGAAGTAAGAAAAAGACAGTTTCTGCAGTTTCCTTTTTTTTTTTTTTTTTATTTTTCCCTGTATAAAATGAACACAGTTCTTTCTCATACTGTGATCTCAGAGTAAAATTGCCACCTTTGTATTTTCTCTACATCCACCAAAAAAAAAAAAAAAAANTATTAACCTACTACACATTCGCTTCTATTAAAGGCAACTAATTTTTCCAGGCTTAAGGCTAAGCATGAAAAAACAAGGTAGACCAGTGGCAACCAGATATGTGTAAGGAAATGATAATTTATGAATAAAATCTGGGGGACTCTGTTGAGGCAGTTTGCTAGGATGTGAAATACTTTTGCAACCCATTAAAGTATATAAGAAACATGTTATGCCATTGCAACTGCCGTCTTTGACTCCTCAGCACCAAGGCCACATTTCTCTGAGAAAAAATAGGCATGTTAAGTGCCTTCATTAAATTTGTCATCAAACATTGAACAACCGGTTCACAGCAATGATACTTCATCAGCATCTACTCATTTGCCAAATGTTCTTCATTCAACTGACACCTTACACAGGTCTATCTCTTCTCATTAAGCACAAAGCAAACTTCAGCATTGACATCTTGTACACTTTGTGTTAGTGCAAAAGATATATCTCAACTGATCAAATAAGGAAACTTGAACATTTGAAGCCTTTTAAAATAAAAAGCACTGCATGAAAAATATGAAGCTTGTCTCAGGAACATCTAGATGCCTTGGCTGCTATGTATGTCACACACCATGGTCGAAAGTAGGAGGAGGTGATCTACAGCTGAGGGGATATCAAAGTACCTGGAAAAGGTTACCCAGAGAAGCTGTGGATACCGCATTCCTGGAGGTGTTCAAGGCCAGGTTGGATGGAGCCCTGAGCAACCTGGTACAGTGGAAGGTGTCCCTGCCCGTGGCAGGAGTGTTGGACCTCGATGATCTTTGAGATCTCTTCCAACCCAAACCATTCTTTGATTCCATGGTTCTATGATATCTTAAATATGGCCAATTGGAGGTTATCTGTGGAAACTTTGTGTATGACATATAAGAAATGGAAATTAAAACAAAATGAACAAACCAACCCGCCAAACACCACAAAACTGCATAACTGCAGCAATCCTTTCTCCATATCCAGAGATGTGTAACTCACAAAGTGCTCATTAAATCCCTCCCTCCTGTTTACTCCACAGCCTGGAGAACACAGATTGCTCCTTTATAAATCATTCCAGAAGTAAGAAAAAGACAGTTTCTGCAGTTTCCTTTTTTTTTTTTTTTTTATTTTTCCCTGTATAAAATGAACACAGTTCTTTCTCATACTGTGATCTCAGAGTAAAATTGCCACCTTTGTATTTTCTCTACATCCACCAAAAAAAAAAAAAAAAAAAAAAAAAAAAAAAAAAAAAAAAAGGCAAGATAGGTGCAGGTCAGTGATTGCTGTTAGTTCTTTGTACAAAGCCTCAAATACTCACCACGGCATTCATGGAGCACCAGAAATCTTTTTTAAATTTTGAAGGTCAGTGAGGTGATGTTAACCATCTTGCTGGTAGTGGTCATCACATCAACAAGCTGCAGAGTGCCCTGGTTTTTGGATCTACTGTGGTGACAATGAGTGTCCTGTGACAGAGCAATGACACTTACAGACAGCTATAGGCAGTTATAAGATCTGAAACTGAGGGAAGAGCATGGGAAAAGGAATGGAATTTAAAAACTGAGTGTAACATATTAATACGAATGAACAACAAATCATAGTGGTGTTATTCTGTGTTAGGTTCTGGGAGTAACATTGTGTTTTTAAAATCTGGGTATTATCATAACAAGACAGAAATTTGTTAACCAATACATGGTTCATTTGTTTCACTAATTATAAATTACTGAAACACATCTTTCCTTTCTGCCCCAATATAGAAGGTTCTTGTTCTTTTATTTCTTGTTTCCTATATGTTTTTACTTTAAAATAGTGCTTCCTTCAGATAGACAGGCAGATAAAGTTACAGGTAAATATGAAACCCACTGCTGTAGAAGCTAGAAGACAACACAGGCTTTCTGTAGAGAAATATTAAAGGCTCTATTTGCTAACACAACCTGGTTTAATTTCAGACATACAGTTCTCCCATCAATTCTCCTATCATTACTCTCATGCCTAAAGATATGCAGATGCTCAAATGTTTGCAAGGTTGGCTATTTAGTTATTAGTTAGCAGTTAATTAATTCCATTAACTAATTTATAAAGGAGGCAAAATCGCATTTCCTATTTCAGAATCCGGTGATGAAGGTTATTCTGTTAAAAGGATTAATGAGATCTGTACTGGAAATTCCACATGGTTATCCTTGTTCCAGTGCAATGTTTTTTTCCCGAAAGGAACTACATCTTGGAGGTGAGGATAATATTAGAATAACAAAATTTGGGAATGGAAAAGTGTGGGTGTGGAGAAGACAAAAAGCCTTACTTTTACTTTTCTCCAGGCTAGAAAGAATCCTTTTTAATTTAAAGAAAAAGTAATTTCTGTAGAATAAGAGTCAATAGGAAGATAAACAAGAGATAAATAAAAGTTTGGTAAAGAATTGCAACCATTGCAAGACCACCCTGACTGCAGAGGATCTCTATGCACAGAGCATCTGCAATTTGGACTAAGCATCTAATTCTTTATCAAACAGCACTAACCTGTTTCCCTGTCAATATCTTCTGGCTGCAAATTCTACAGCTTATAGCTGTGTTCATTTCTCAGCCACTTTAAATTTGCAGAGGATTAATTTAATTGACTGTTTCATTAGCCTTGTGGTACAGGAAAGGATAAAAAGTAATCCCTAGCTGTCAAAAGATCATTGCAATATAAAATGCATTTGCATTCAAAAAAATATGTATTATAAACACATGAGTATATTCTTGATGTTAAGGAGAGATCTAATATCAAGACCCCTGTTCACAGAGCATTTAGTTTCTTCCTGTTTCCCCGTGGTTCACCCACCTTTACTTATCAATGGAAAAGGAATGCAGTGCTTATCTGAGATATTCCGAACTGCAGAGCAGGGGTTGGTGAGCAGCATCTGCTCTCTGGCTTTGAGGGGGAATGTAGAGGCTGACTTGACTTCCTGTGTAAAGTTCTCATTTGCAGATGTTCATATCTCAAAAGCTAGAAGAGCCAATTATTAAAATATTAAACAGTACTTCCATCAGTCAATCAGTAGCTTCATAAGTTTCTGAAATATGTTCATTTGTCTAGAGTACATCAAAGTCATAAACCTAATTTTTAATAGACTGATGTGTGTGACAATTGCATATCATTTCCCAGATTCTCTTTTCAGATTGAAAATTGTACAGTGGTTTAAAAGAAAGATTAAAAAAAACAACTGAAGTATAAGGGGATAAATTAAGATTCTGTGTAAAGATTCCCACTGCATTTAGCAGGTTTTGAAGAAGCATACATTTCAAATGACTTGCTAAACATTCTGTCTGCCAAAAGTATTAAAATAATAATTTACACTGGTGAAATATCTTTCATCAAAGAATCACATAATGTGCTGTAAGGCTGGCAGTAAACTTATTTTGACTTGGAAGAAATTAAGACACAAAGAGGTTTAGGCCCAAATATCTGTTGCCGTTATAGATATGATGCTATTCTCTGACAGGATGCAAGGGATGGGCCCTCTTTACACTGTCAGGAAATGACAGGCTTTTTCTTCTTTCTGATGCTTTGCATGCATGGACAGGACATTATCCTCCTGGTGTGGGTGACCTGCTCTGGCACGTCTGGGTCCCTCTGACCAGCCCCACAACCTTCTCCTTGGCCATACCCAGGCACAAGTCATGGGCCTCCACCAGCTGCCACTGAGCACCTGGGAAACAAAGGAAAAGCTGCTGCTCGCGTACAAGATGCACAGTGTCACTAAGGAAACATCCAGATGGGAGTTCAAACTCAAAAACATCCCATTTACCCTTTGATGGAGTAACAGCACTCTGGGGCAAAGGAGAGAGCTCCCACCCCATTGAGGCAGTACAGAACATGATCCCAGACTGCTTTCCTGTAGCAAGGTCCAGCAATCAGGAACAGCGAGATACCACACAAGGCTCTGGAGATCGAGCTCCTCTTGTGTCACATGAAATATATCCCCTCACCAAGTCTTCCAAAGAAGAGAAAATGGAAAACTTTTGCTTGTACTTAAAAAGGAGATTTCTTTTGATGAACCTTAGCTTGAAACAAATCCAAAATCTGTCTTGCTCTTGCAATATTCTTAGATGCACCTACCTGTGTCAAAGAGTAGTTTAACATAAGAGGTGGGGAGATGATCAGGAGTTTGTTCATGGGGACGGGAGGAACCAGGCATCCTGTACAGTGAAACTTAATGTCAAGGCAACACTAAGCTTCAATTAACTACTGCTTGGAGGTCTAAAATTAGGAGTAAGCTGTCATGTTTAGGAAACTTAGTTGGATTTTTAGAGAAAAACAAATTTACTGCAAGCTGCGAATACGAAGGATGTCTGAAAATCAAGCCTTTGCTGCTGTCAAAATATATCCGTGCTTTGCTATAAAGCCCTGAGCTTAGGAATTAAAAGCAGCAAATGCAATACACACACACATACACACACACATGCACATGCAGAACCCAGAACCTCAAACCCCTGGGCTTGATTGAAATAACTTTATCTAATTTTTATAGCACCTGAGTATTCCAGATAAAGATGTCTTTACAACTCTATTTGCATTAAAGTATCTTTTTCCCCCTATATTGTGGCTATTCAACTCAAAATTCATTTATTTGCATTTAACGTGCCTCTTAAATAATGCAAATCTTATAAACGAACTGAAAACATAATTGGAGGCATTATATGACTAAAACACAAATGCAACTGGCTCTCTGAATTTCCCTGTGCAGAATTAGCAAGACATAATCTCTTTATGTTTTACTCCCAGGCTGGGTTTTTTCTGCTTGTTATTGTTATTTTTCAACTACTTTTTTGCAAGTCATGAGAATACAGGATTTTTTTTACTCAGTTGTCCAGAAACTCTGATGCATTACTCATATGGGAGTCCTGGTGGTGCTTTGTAATGGAAGGGAAAACAAGAATCAGGAAGAGAAAAATCAATTTAGCTACCAAGCATAAGGGTCACAGCCAAATTAGTTTCAGTACTGATGGCAAGATACTATGATTTGAAAGGGAAGCCAAATAAAGTAAGAAAAAGGCAATAGTCAGCAATGTTTTAAATCATCTGGAAATAACATGGGCCATGACACAGCACCACTGCATTGCATGAGCACTACAGGCACTCTCTTTTTCTATCACAGCTTCACATTTCTTTCAGAAAATAGGTAGACTGAATGCTTAAAGACCTGAGTGCAAGGGAAATATGTCACGCAGCAAGACATCTGCCAAATTTGTGTTTCTTAGCATTACCAGAGTAGAAGACGTGATTTGTGATAGAGCAGAACAAGAGAAGAGGCCAAAGAGAACATGACCACAGCAATGAGACATCATTTATTCATACTTTTACTGCCAGAAGTAAATAAAGTTATGCTTGTAATTATTGCAGCATATGTGCAACTAGGAGGAAAACTGCTGAAGCTTTATTGTCCAGATAGCGCTGAAAGGTAGTTAATTTATACACGGACACACTGAAGAAACAGTACCCATTATCACTGCTGTCCACTCTAACACATTCCATCTTCAGCCAGATTTAATTTAACAAGAAGAGCTTCAATCTGCCACTGCTGCAGTCTCTCCCTCCTGCACTTCACAGCCCCTTTTATGTGTCTGGAGAGAGAAGGAGGCTCTGTAATTAGCTGCTGATATTAACAGTCTTTCTTTTGCCTTATGAAGTTGGAAATAAATGGTCACATTACTGAGCAGGCTGCTGGATACTCATCATAATTTTTTTGGAGTTATTTAAAGTGGGCGTGAGTGCTGTTGTTTCTGTGCTGCTTTCTTGCCTTTGTGTAATGGAGTTTTTTGTTCTGTGTCAAAGCAAATTGGGGTCCCAGTTCTGTTTATGTTAGCAGCACAGCTCCAGCCAGGGAGATTGCAATCTCTAACATGAGAATATGAAGAGGAGCAGGCAGCACAGCAGCACAGAGATTTGTACAGATATTTTCTTCAGCAATTTACAAATCAGAGTCTTAAACAGTTACGGGTTTTTTGCCTATTATTTTGTCTACTACAAGATCAGATAAAGCTTCCTAGAAAGCAGGACATTCTCAGAAGTGTGTGGCAGCAGTTTCATAAAAGTGTCATATTGCCATTGTTTTTCACAGTAGTTGTTGGAACTTAATTTTCTCCAGCTACTATCTCCAAGTTGTCTCAAACTGGCCAGAGGGCTAAAAAATTATTGGGCAGGTCAGGAATACAGGCAAAGGTGGAAGGTGAGCAGAGGAATGAGTTTAATGGTGGAGAGTTCGCTTTGATGCTCAAAACATTTCAGAAAGCAGCACACTTGACTGAGTTACAAAAGTCTCAGCAGCCAGAGTGTCACACCATGGACAGATTTTTGTTAAATGTAAGTAACGGTCAAAGCAGAAGCTCCACCAAAGATAAAATTTCTCCTTTACCGTACAATATCAGCTTTTCCTGAAGTTTCATGAAACACTCGCCACTGGTCTCCTCCTAACAATTGTACCAGCACATTTTTCATCAAGGCTTTTTTCTTTTTTTCCTCTTCACGGTTTTTTATTTAGAGAGTGAGAAAACTGCTATGATTTAAGCCACAGGAAATATTTTGGTAGCATTAAATGAAAACCAAATCTTAGAATTGTAGAATTTCAAAATGATTTAGGTTGGAAGGGACCCTAAAGATCATCTCTTTCCAACTCATCTGCCATATGCAACCTTCCACTAGACCAGGCTGCTCAGAGCCCCATCCAGCCTGGCCTTGAACACTGCCAGGGATGGGGCATTCACAGCTCTTCTGGGCAACCTGTGCCAGTGTCCCAACTCCCTCACAGTAAAAGATTTCTTTCTAAAATCTTATTTAAACCTTCCCTTTCAGTTTAAAGCCATCTGCACTTAGCCTATCACTACCTGCCCTTGTCAGAAGTCCCTCTCCAGCTTTCTTGTAGCTTCCTTCAGGTACCCAAAGGCTCTACAAGTTCTCCCCAGAGTCTTCTCTTCTCCAGCCTGAACAGCCCCAACTCTCCCCGCCTGTCTTCACAGGAGAGGTGTTGCAGCCCTCTGATATATTTGTGGCCCTCTCTGGACTCACTCCAATTCAACATTCTTCTTATGCTGGGGTCCCCCAGTGTGGAGAAAAGGGGGAGAATTCCCTCCCTCAGCCTGCAGCCCACGGTGCTTTGGATGCAGCCCAGGACACATTTGGCTTTCTAGCTGCAAGTGCACATGGCTGAGACCTATTGAGCTTCTTGTTCATCAGCTCTCCCAAGTCCTTCTCCTCTGAGAGAAGGCTGCTCTCAATCCATTCTCTGCTCAGCCTGTATTTTCACTTGGGATCGCTCCAACAAGGTACAGACCTTGCAACTGGCCTTTAACCTGACCTGTTGAACTTTAGGACGTTTGCATGTGCCCACCCTTGCAGCCTGTGCAGGTCCCTCTGGATGGCATCCCTTCCCTCCAGTGTGTTGACTGAACCTCTCAGCTTGGTGTCCTCAGCAAACTTGCAGAGGTTGAACTTAATCCCACTGTCCATGTTGCTGGCAAAGATGTTAAACAGCACCACTCCCAGTCAGAGACCAGTAGAAAGACATCAGCATTCATTCTGAAACATACATTGATGCTCATATTTGATCATAGTAAGTACCTGGGGAAGCTTCTTCCTAATTCTGTTGAACAATAAGCACTGTAATCTTTCAGGCTGAGTCTCAGTAGTGGCAACCTTAAGGATAATATTAACTGACTTTATGGATCCTTGCATTTGTTTTAATATATTTGGTCTTCTAACCCACTTTGCCTCTTGTTCAAATTAAACCCAAACTCTATTTTCAAAGTTTAATTTTTCTCTCTCGTTCATATTGCAAGTATTTTATCCTGATATCTGCTTAAGACCTCAATAAGTAATACCTGATGGAGCAGCTTCCCCTGCAAAATGTTCATCAAGCTGCAGACTGTCGGGGCAGTTCTGCTTCCTTTTGCCAGCCAATCAGTGGAATCTCTCCATATTCCTGCTTGTTCCTGGTTTAGAGATGTGGGAGTGGCAGCAAAAACTTGAATTTTCTACAAGCATAGAATAACACTATCTACAGAAATTTTTAATAGACTGAGTCCCTGTACATCCCTGCTTTTTCAATAAATGATAGACATCGTTTCAAACCCCAATTTTTGTCCTTAGTTATACAGCAGTACTCCAACTGATGATATCATCTATGCTTTCTTAGAGCATATTTTCTATGCTAGAATGAAGAGTAAGTTTAAGATTGAGGATCCTTATTTTGCATAATTATATGTAAAGGCAGGAAATTTATTTCTTTCATTTATTGAAGCTTTTTACAAGAATTCATCCCTGAATTCTGAACGAAAGTACATTTTATATGTATAGAAAACACCAGCAGTAGCAGTCAAGAATAGCTATGGTAAGAAGTCTAAGAGATTTTGACTCATATCATAGTCAGTGAATAAAATCTCTTTATATGAAATATCCCTGAAGACTTTTTCTGAGCAAAATTATACAACTGTTTTTCCCAGAGTGTGATGGTGTATCACACAGCTGACAAGACCCAGAAAACTGGTACACTGCTGAGGGCTCTTTTCACAACACATGGTTAGCAATGTGGATGCACACAGGGTCTAAATTCGCTACATGTCTAACAAAAGGTGTTGCTTTATTTAAAGGAAATTCATTTTCTAAGTAATCTTCCTTTAGAAGCTATAGAAGAAATCCTGAAAAGGAAATAAAAAAAGCTGCAGGAGGTGCCACCATAGAGTTGCTTTAAAACTGGGATCAAAAACTTGAATAGCATGTTTATTTTACATGCATGACCAAGAGTCCATGTTAAGGAAAGTTCCCTGTCTGACCATCTGGGAGCAGCTCTGACAGTCACATTCTCAGCCCCTTAAGACCGAGGTCCCTTTGCAGCCATACCCCCACCTCTTGCAGTTTGAGAAGGTATTCTTCCTGGCTCAACTCCAGGTTTCCCACAGCAGCCTTAGATGTGTAGGTCCTTAAAATAATTTAATCATGGTGCATCAACTGAATAACAGGTCGAGCTGGTGCCTCTGAGGAGGAACTTGAGCCGAGGAACCTGAGCCAAGGAACCCCTGGGTTTTTATGCCCTTACAGTCTAAATACGTGAAAGTCTGGGCTCCTCAGCTCCTGCCGCATCTCTGGGTGTCCCTCACCTGGCTGGCCTCAGGTCCCCGTGCCCTTTGTTGTGCAAGGGTCAGCAGTTCATGGCCTCTTGCCTCAGGCTCTGCCACCCAGAGCTCAACCTGCAGCTCCACTGCAGCTGCACATTGAGCTACCTGCACCAAATGTATTCCTCAACCCACAGATCCTCAGTACTGCAACATCAGTGCACTTCAGCAAGATGGCTCTTGTTCTCAAATCATTGCTATGAGGAGCTGTGAGGAAAAAAATTCTATGTGACATTATTATTGACAGTTTTCACTCCAAGGTCATCTACTCCAGGGTTCAACAGGGACATAACCCATTGTTGAAATGTCTATAGAAATTATTATTCAGTAAGCTAATGAGGAATTTTGTAACAATAAGGCAATTATAGTTTTTTGTCATGAAACTTTGTAAAGAGAGTTTCCTTTGAAGTTGAAAATTATTTGTTACATTCAGTTAATGTTTCAAAGAGTGAAAAATCTGTGCTTTCACTGACAGGTGTACTTGTGCTTTATTGGCTACTTGAATACCACTATGTTTGTAATCAGGTTGCTTTGACTTCTGATAAATCTAAAACTAATTATAAAGCTAATGGCAACCTACACACGTGGCTTTGCCTCTGTATACTTGACGTTCTCCTGACTTATTTCCTTGGGGATTTGTGACTTCAACCACTCAAGTATGCAACGGAGTTGTCTTAAAAAGAAATAAACATCATCACATACTCCACTTTCTATCAAATGTCAGCAAATGAGAACTTGCTAGGAACAACCATTTTAACCCAAGGCTTGCTTTCAGTAGGAGATGTTGCACCACTATGACTTTTATTTAAGTTGCATTTAGAGAGCTGTAATGCACTTTGGATGCTCCTATGATTTGTGCTGTGGTATGAGTAGCCCAGGAGGCAGCCAGTCAGATACATTCTGAGTTTTTCTCTCGCTTGAAAGGGGAACTGTCATAGTGTGTCACCTGCAAAATACACCTCTGTGTCCTGTTTCTGACCATGACTGGCAAATTATTCTCTTCTGTGGAAGAGAAGCCTTCATTTGCTCCTAGTTCCCAATCCAGCAGAGATCACTCTAATATGATCCCATATGGTCACACTGGCAATTAGCGGAAAGAGAAACACTGTCCAGCCAGATAGCTCCAGACTGCATTTTGAATGCATCATTCACACTCTCAATTTGCACAGCTTTCTGACCCATCTAAGCACCAAAAAGCAAGGTGTCTTTTTACCAAAAGGGCTAAAAAAGTCCTCCTTGGATAGATTTTATTCTGTTTTAATTCTACAGTCATCCATTGGAAAATGTTCCCATGGGTCAGTTTAAATTCATTGCACTTTTCTGCTCCATCCTGTAGCAAGAGGAAAGTTTACTTACTTAGGTTCCCTGCCCCACACTTCAGCCCTTTCCCATCTTCTCTGGATGTTCTGCTATTCTGGACGAACTTACCGCTGCAGCTTTCTGCTTACAGATTCTCCCAGAAAAGCAAAGGACTTCTCTCTTTTATCTCCTTCCATCTGTAGCCATGAGGAGGGAACTTAATAGGGAGGTTTCAGTCTAATTCTGGTCCTCAATGATATCATAGCTCTTTGCATAGCTCTGTTGGGCAGCACCCACAGGATCCTCAGATGCTCTCAGGGAGTGCTGTGTAGCCAGGGATACTCTGCTGATTCCTTCTTTTGAACATCCCTTATGTTCTTTTCTTCATTTGTTGTCATGCATTTTTGTATCAATTCTTAGTTCTGACCTCCACTCCTTTTTCAAGGGCTCTTCGTTATTCAATATGGATTTCCTCCAACTCTTTTTATATATTCTCCAATAAAGATACTTAGAGGAATATCAGAACTGGGCAGACACACAGCAACACCTTCTCAGTGCTGCTCCCACCAGACTGAGTCTTGGATAGATCCTGAGCCAATATTACATTTCATCTTCTTCCATCTCAGTTACAAAAATTAACAGTACACAGTCTGCCTTTGAATTCCAGGAGAAAAAACCCCAAGCAAACAAACAAACTCAAAAAAACCTCAGCCATGTGGTGAATTCAATGTGCTTTGATGTATCACCAAGTAGATACTTCCACATTTCTTTAAAACTCTACAGCATATGATAGTTCTCAATTTCTGTTACTCATTAAAACTTGTGGGAATCAAAATCTCTTAGAAAGATATCTGGGAAATTCTGTCTCTGAAGCTACAACTTTTCCCTTTTCTCCAAATTGTCTGTTGCATTACAGAGTTATTTGCTTTGCTTAAGTACAGACCCAGACACATCTCCAGACCTGCCATGGTAGGGTTTTTTTCTGACATAGACAGAGCCACACCAAGACAGATACACTCTGCAAAGTCATAAAAATCTGATAGAACAAGCTGAAAATATGTCAGAGCTCAAATACAGGAATTGCAATTGTCTTATATTTGGGCAGTTTAAGAAGATACTCCCCCTTTCTTTATCTTCTGAAAACAAGAATGCAAAGAATTTTTTCTTATTTTCCAGCTTCCAGTTACATGTTACTTTCAGTGAAGTATTGAGGAGTTTTGCTGGAAAGCAACATTTAGTATGATGTAGGAGAGGCTGACTGGCTTAAATGACAGAAAAGTAACCTGTGACACATATATTTCAGTTCCATCCGGCAGTGTTCTGATTCCTGCATCCAATGCAAGGACAAGAAGAGTGTGTGACTAGCAGAGAGTGGATCAGCAGCCCCTTTTGGCAGCAGTGTACCTCAGATGTGAAATGGAACTGCACCCTAAATTTACACATATGCATTTCAGTGAGCAGAGCTGTGTTTGAGTAATAGATGGCAGCATTTGGTATTAGCTCCTCACATGCATCACACAGTGAAATCATGTTCTATTTTTTTTTTGGCATAAGACATAGAGTATAAAGCCTCCCATTCAAAACATTGATCAAATTATAGCCATAAATAAAACTATGAGTTCAAAGTAAAGAGGAATTTGTCCCAGTGACGGATTTTGTCTGGGAGATAGATTTATCACATAGAATTTGATCATGCCAAATCCTTAACAGTAAAATAAGTAGTTCAGACTTATCACTCAGTATTAAAAAAATAATCTGGATTTCACTATTCTTCCTGTGCAAGTTTTCTTTGCCTCCATGGAGCTACACATTTGAGTTAAATGTCAGCAAAAATCACTAGTACAAATATAAAATGTGTCAGTGTGAATCATATAACTAAATTTATATAGTAATTGACACTGGCACAAACTTCATCTCGGTCTTGTATGACCCAGTCTATTTTGGGCCGTCATTTCTTCCACCCAGTTTCCTGAGAATTTTGTATGTATTTACTCCTGTAAGTGTCAACTTTAAAACTTCTGGGATTCTTTGGCCAATTTCAGCCAAAGCTAATAGGCAGAGATTGCAAAGATATTCTATACCTACATATTCTATGGAAAATGGTGGCCACTATGGCTCAAAGACCTTACTACTGTGCTAACAAGCAGAAGGGCAGCAGTATGAGCCCTTTATTGCACAGGAGAGTATATTTTTGACCATGAGTCACAGACTCCAAGGAAATAAAATTTTTGCTATGTTTGATGTCTGCACAATGCATCAAAACCAAGAAGGATTACCTGTGTCACGCAGTGGGCTCCTTTATTGAAGTTCCACTATTGCACTTCAGTTTTCCAAGTCTTTATTGGTGGTTGTTAATTTATAATTATCACATTAAAAAAAAAAGTTAGATGCCTGTAACATAAAACTACTTTTATTCTTTAATAAAATCTGATTATCTTGTTAAATGCCTATTCATGCATACAGTTGAAAATGATAATATTGAATGCTTGTTTTTGAAATTACTTTTCACTAAAGCAACCAATCCAATGTAATTTGTTCTGCTGCTTACAGCCTTATTTCTGTATATGTCTTTCTCAACCAATTTTAAGTGGGGATAATGTATGGTAGGGCAGGAAAGGTAAAGGTCAGGTTCTGATTTTAGAGAAACACATCCAAATTTTTCCAAGGAAAGGATTAGTTCAAACTGTCTTGTTTTTAAGACAACATTATAAACCTTATGTATTGGGTTGTTTATGAAATCCATTGCTATCAGGGATCGGTTCATTGGAGTCTGAGATGTCCAAAATCAAATTAAGTGCATTCAACTGATTTTGCCAGTCTGAAAGATTACAAGTCTGTGTTTGTCCTGACACACAGATGTCCAGATTTTGAGTAGAAATCATTCTTATGTATGGCCCATGCAATTTTCTTCTAGAGAGGAAGTTCAGTCATTTAAAAAAAAGATCAATTAATACAGTAGTCAAAGAATGTCATAATCCAAGGAATCACTTTGCTAATTCCACTCACAGCTCCCCAGGAGTTTTCTGCCTTTTTCATGGTTGTACAATTCTAAAGCCTCCTTGACAGTGGTTTTAAGACTTCTGTAGTCAGCCCATTATTTGGAGATGGGATTACCACATCGTATAGTTCTATTTCCAAAAATATCTATTTTCTGACATTGAAAGAATGGAAGTATTAGCAGTGATGCAATGCAGAGAAAGAACTATGAAGCATCTGGCATCAGATCTAGATCTCATGATATGATATAACGTTTGAAGTGCTTCCAGTTACATTTCAATGGGCAAAACTTTTATTGAAAGAACAGGCTGAGAGAAGAGCAGTCAATGCATCTTTTCTACCAGTTAATACTTCAGCATTAGAGATCTGTCTCAGGAGGAAGGAGCTGAGTGAGAGGCTTAATATCTTGCGATTTTTTACACAAAACCAGTTCTGGAGCCCACGATGGCTCATTTACAACAAAAGAACTATCCTGAATCAAAGTCCTCTGAAGGCCCTTTACTTCCTCTAGCATTTGATTAGGTTAAGGTCATATGTGCAGCACTATTTATTGCTGAGTGATTGCTCCTGTCTTAATGGAACCAGAAAGGGGAATTCATGTAGGAGACATGGGAATTCACACAGCTAATCAATTGGAGCCTTGTGGCTCAATGTGTGAGCTCTCTTTTGTGCCTTGTGCACAGAAGAAGTGGAGTCAGGGTTTCATCTTGTGCCTGCTGCTGAGCACTTGAAAGGCACAGTAAGGGAGCAGGCTTTGTCAAGAACTGATGGGAATTGAGTGGTCACTTGAACCTAACAGGGACTGAACAGGCAGAAACTTGTTGCATGTAACATAGGATCATCATCTGAGTCGTGCTCAGCGACAGACACAAATAACATTATCTTCATTTGCACACGAGCAGATACCTTTGCAGAAGGGCTTGTTCCTACCTTACAAGAACTAAGGCATAATTTTCCACAGAAACAGGTGCAATAGTTCTGCAATATTCCCTATAGTCCTTGAAAATATGCCCTATATAAGGTAGATTAAAGTGTCCCAGTCCTTTAACATACATTTTTGTATGTAAGAAACCTTTCGGACTTCAGTGTGTTTCTTTGTACCAAAACATACATGCAAATAGGAGTAACTGCAGAATGGGATGCCAAATTAGTAGAAGCTGGCTCTTTCACTGTAACATAACAGTAATCTCAAGATGCTGTTGATAAGGAGAACTGTCATTTTCTGCATGATTATACACACATCTATTTCCATGCAACCTATATATTTATTTAGATTCTTTCCATTAATGTCAGAGATTGCTTAGTAAGGCACAACCATGACATCCTGTAGGACAAGCACCAATATTTATGACAGCAGTGAAGAGAGGAAATGGTATGTAATTAAGTGTCATAAGAGTTTTTAAAAAAAGCAAAGAAGAAAAACCTAGATTAATTTTTCAGCTATGTTTGCTGAGCAAGCACCATAGTCCAAACCCAGTAAGCATTATATAGTTCATGTTCTGGGTCTCTATAATTAAATTTTTCTATTGCGTTTAATTGTTCCACGTATTTATTGATGGACATTGTGGATTCTCAAATTACAATCATACCAGACTGCAGTAGGAAACTACCTTAATCTTTAAAAATCCCCTATATATCTATGCTTATTTCCAAATGCAAAAGAGATAATACTGAAAATTATAACATTGAATACTTGCAGTCTTTTTTTTTTCAAAGTAAACAAAGTAAACTTGTCTCCATTTTATCACTAAACTATAAAATAAACGACTTATTCCTCAAAGTTTTTTATCTAGGGTGGGAATGGACTCTATCTAAGAAGAAGCACTTCAGTTTGGTATTCTGGCTGAGAGAAGTCTTTCATAATGTAGCAGCTCAACACGAGTGAGATCACCCCCACTGGTGAGCTAGTACCTCACATGCCTCATTGCAAAACAGCCGGGATTACTGCACGTAACACAGAGCAACATTCAGTAAAAACAGGAGAAAAACGAAAGCATAGAGAGTTAATGTCATTTATGTTTAGAGATTGGAAAGAAATTTATTTGACTTCTACAAACCCTGTACTATGCTATAGAGCTCTGTTTCTGACATTCTCTAAAAATTCTGGAAGAATGGTTTTCTTTGAGGACTTAAAGGATGTAAATAGATTTTTCATCTTAACAACAAACAAATATACTGAGAAACAAATCCATATACTAGGTCCCCTTGTCTGCAACAACCCCAGCAGTTCTACAGAGCAAAAAATCCCTATGGCATTATTGTCTTTTTACTTAACAATATATTTTGATTTTGTTTTGAAACGGCATCCTGCTATTTTTTTTCTATGCTACCTACTCCAAGCACACTGTTTCCAGTGAAAGTTCTCATTGAGAATTGTGAAAGATATTTTCCCAGTTGGGCTCAGTCTCCCTTGGACCAAATTCTGTTCTGCTGTCAGGTCTATGGGGCATAATCAAGCAACATTAACTGTCTGAAATAAGATGTATAACAGCCTGCAACTGAACTTGCTTTTTTTTTCTTTTTCCCCAAGGAAAGAAACCCAGCATTTCTAAACTCCTCACGAGGTGTACAAGCTAGAAATTTCTTCATTAAAAAAGCCATGACCATTGGTGATTTGCTTAGGGAAACTGCATTCAGATATAAAAGAAACAAATGAAACTATAAATTATTCACCATTGTATTTACTAAGTATATTGTGCTATACAGAGAAAGTAATCTGAGGGCAGAGTATGATCTACTTTTTTTAAATAGAAGTGCGTTCAGGGTTTTATTCAGTTAACCCACTTCAAGTCCAAACCTGCAGATACTATGAACCTGCAGATATTATGACTTTGCTTTTTAGGGTATCATGCTAGGGTCAAACCTCATTTCACCCTTGGAACTTCCCCTTTTTTCCCTTCATAAATACTGCCTTTCCTTAGTCAGATTTTTTCCACTTATTTTTGATGGAGCTCTTTGCTCACTCGCTCACCAGTCCAGCTCTCAGTATCACTTCAGGAGTTTCACCTGATTTCTCAGGACTTGTTAGCACACTTCTTTATTGGCTTCAATTTTATTCCTTGCCGGGTTCATGCCTTAGAGGCCGCTTCACTTCCAGCATCCACCGAGTTGAAAGCCTTTGCTCTTCCATCTTTAGCAGTGAAATGGGCATTTTATTCCTTTGAAGAACATCTTCCCTGTCATTCTTTCTCCAACTGCATGCCAATTTCACAACACCAAGTGAAATTATTACTTTGCCATTTCATCAGCAGAACATTAAATGATGGGGAACTTTTCTCTTTTTGACAACCTTTACCTTAACCTTCGATGACTCTATTAGAAGGCAATGATCATTGTCACAGAATTTTTATAACATATATTCATATCTTATGCTGACTTCCAACTTTCCCCTTCCCCCTTAGCTTGAGTTAAAGTGCTAAATATGAATTACTTTATGGCAATCTGTAACTAAATGAGGGTAAATAGACAGGTCGTGTTTTAAATCAGTACCTTGCCTGTGTAAAGGTATTTCATGTAGATTTCAATCAGAGATGCTTCTGTTCAGGAGATGAGATTTTAATGGAAATGTTCTATATAGAATTTCATTAGATTTTTTTGAAATTACCCAATGGGATTGATTAGAACTTAATATTGGTATGAGCAACCTGGGGAAACATGGCAACATATGTATGCTATTACATCATTTAGAGTGAAACTGTCATTATTTAGAGATGTTTGGAAGGTGATGCATATTTATGGCTTTTGGGTAGAAGGCAAACTGGACAACAAGTTTGATTTTCACTGATTTTACTAAAGTCTGCAGTAGTTGTGCTGGCAGTATTTGAAACACAAGGAGGAAGAATAATTTTAACTTAATTTGAAACTTGGATTTGGGATTTAAGAGAATAGAACAATATAATATAAGAATAGTTAATTCAAGGGAGACAGAGCTGGATAAGATAATCAGAATATGAACAAACTTATGCAGGCTTTTCAAGATGCCAAAGGAAAAGTCAATGATTTCAGTTTTCAAAACCAATGCCTCTTTTCACTTTGGAGATTACTTCCAGATGTGAAACCAATGCCAAGAAATTTTTTTCTTTCCAAAAGCAAAAATAAAATAATAAGTGAAATTACAAGCTTTTACATTTCCAGGTGTTCTTATTAGCTATATTGCCTTCTATATAGTGACCACATATGACATTAAATATTTCAGCACAGATTTAATGTCTCTGGTAACTTCTGGATTTTCAGTTTTCTGTTATGCCATCATTCATGAAGTAGAGAACGTGCTTAACACCTGTCTTTTCTGCCATTCTCTCCAAGAAGTCTCTTGGTGCTCTGTCATCTCCTCTCCACACTCTCTGCCTTTGTCTCCATGGTCCTGGAGAAGGAAGCCCTGGTCCTCACATATACCTGGGACACCATGTGGGAGAAGGAGATGTCACTTCTCTCTGCCTTTGGTCTCAATGGAAGTTTTATTTTCCCTTGCAGATCTCCTTACAGGGACCTGGACGAAAGAAATTTTGCATTTCAGAGGGAAAGTCATCCCTCCCATTTTGGAAGGAATCAGAAAGTTCAGGGTGGGAAGGGACCCTTAAATGTTGAACACAGAAAGTGGAAGGAAGGAAAGATGTACTGATCTAAAACTTGTATTTCCAATGGACAGACATTATAAAAACTACAGGTTTCTCACTATCGCAGTATAAATATAGAGGTACTGTTGGTTACAGTTAGACCAATTATGTCATGCAATCATCAAGTTCATTAAGTTGCATTTGATAACACTGAGCCACAATCCACTCTCAGGTACAGCTGATGTAGCAACTGCACGTTAACCACTTGTTCATTGAGATAGTGGAAAGAGGGCTCCACCTGGTCAGTAACATTTACCCTTGCAAAATAAAATGCAAAGTGTTCTACTTCAGAAGTTTTTCTGCACAGCAAAGAGGATTTTAATTTGTAGCTCTTTATTAATGCTCTAAGTGAAGAGAAAATGGAAAATTTCATAGCCGGTGTTTGTATGTAGATACTAACAGCTAGAACTGTTAAATATTTTTAAGATTTGAAAACCTTGGCTAATTGACTCATCAATACCTAGAGAAAGTAAAATCCTGAGTCTTTAAATGATAAAATATTTGTGGTGGCACTGCATGCAGTCTTCCTGTAGTAAGGAAAATCTGATTGCAACAAAACCTACTGTCAAGCCTGAGGTCCACAATTTTTACTGAAAAGAATTACTTAAGCCCATTAATTACTAAAAGCAGGTGTAAAAAAAAAAGAAAAATAAATGGTCCTTTAGTTTAACCTAAATGTTAAAGGTTTTTGACAAATTTTAAAAAGCTTTCCATTTCATAATGAGAAACTGCAAATAGAGTATCCCTTAGCTCTGCATTTTATTCATACTGTAAATTTCTAAGGAAATACTCAATTTTAAAAATTAAATAAACATTGCTTGAATTTCTGCTAGGCAGCAGCCACCCTGTATGATTAGGATTCTATTCACTGTTGCCTTTTTTCAGGTATTGTAATTATAGCTTGCAAACTGAGAGCACAAGATAATCATTATCCGCACATGTTTACATGTTAAAGAAAATGCTGAAATGTATTTTACTGCTCCACACTCAATGTTCTCACACATTTGCTATCCCACTGTATTATAGTGATACTTGGTGTGGCTGCACAGCCTCCCATCCAAACTTATTCTTGTGCAATTTCTTGAAAAATCAGATAGTAGTCCTAAATATACAGGTAAGAAAAAGCCATGCCATGGATTGCTGTAACTTTTTCTACATGCAGTTCTCTTTGGCTTTGAAGCAGGGGCAAATCTTTACAGTGCTAGCTGGTGTTTTCAAATGCCTGTATTTCGAAGCATGGCTGTGGTTAACACAGAAACGAAAGAAAAAAAGTGATGTCTAGAAATGCCATCCAGTTGCCCATGTCCCCATTACTGTTTGCTGACAAAATCCTAAAACACCTCATATGTTTGAGCCTATGCATTGATTAATGCTGCCAGAATCCTTAAAGAAGATGTAATTTTTCTAATCTTTGAGGGGAAAAAAAAGAAAAGAAAGTGTTTTGTTTTGGTTTTTTTTGTTTACCAGTGCACTTGCAAACTATATGTGAGCAGGGCAGTGTCTTCCAAAAGTGGCTCCTAATTCTCATATTGGTTGAATATCTGTTCTGTGAAAAATCCAGTCAGGAATAGAGAGAAAACTGGGTGATTCTTTCCTTCTCACCCCTGCCCCCCTCAAAAAGCAAGGAAGCCTTTATCCTCCAAAACAGAACATCTGTGCAAGAGGTAGCAGTTGGTAATGTCAGAGCATACTTAGACCTCTGATTTTAATGGCATGAAGTGACAATTCCTGTGGCTAGTCACCTGTCACTGCTCCCCACGCTCCAACAGTGAGCACACTTTCTCAGCTGCAGAGCCATCTATTTTCTGGAGGGATGTGTTTATGTGTGTGGTGATTTCTTTTTTGGAGGAATATGAACACGTCTGCTTAAATCAACCCCGGAGACGATTTGCTCTGCGGTTTTGTTTATCTCACCTGCACACTTACACAAGGGCTGCATTCCACAATGAGCTGAGGCTTCAGGGGCAAATTCAGCTCAAGGAGATTTGCTGTTCTCAAAAGTGATGATCGAGTTGATCCAAGGTAAGTAAAACTTCATTGTAGTGTTTGACTGATATAGTTGGAAACTGGCAAAAGTTTAAGACCTCTGAGGCTGTTACAAAAGTGCAGCCAGTGGGCTGCTGCTACTTTTGTGGACCTTTTGTGAAGACATTTACAGAGTGCTTCTGGAAATGAAGGTACTTACACTATTAGAATAGCAGGTTTAATGGTTTGGGAAATACTTTTAACTAATGTTCCCGCTGGCAAATTGACTATCCATTTCTTCTCAAAGATGCCTAAGATGTAAATGGTCTTTTTTTCTGAATGTGGAAGTTGTGTGTTGAAACCTGCTGTTCAACAATCCCAGCTGCATGCATGTTATTATCCCAGCACTGATTATAAGATTCCATTGACCACAAGCTGCCTGTTTGCCCGTCTAGATGTTGTGATTAGTGTACAATCAATCTTTAATCCAATCAGAAATCTCTCTGCCTGCAGCTGATAAAGGTCTCGGCAGGGCACTGATGAGGCTGGAGCCCTGGTATCTCTAAGGAGGCACCTGCAGCATGTGAGGTGCAGAAGCTGAGCAGGCTGATCTAAGAGAAAGGAATTAAGGTGGCCTGCACAGAATCTGATAAACAGCATTCAAACAGAATGAACCAGGCGGCTTAAGTGTGGGGCTCATCAGCCTCACAGACCCTGGAGTGCTGCTGTTCTAAATCCTAACACGTGGAGAAGATCATATTTTAGCTCAGGAAGACCATTCAAGACAGAAGATTTAGTTTCTGGTCATTAAAAGAAGAAACCAACAAATAATTTATCTCATTGTACGATTTTCTCCAGTGCATGAATTCCTCTGTACTGCTTCAGCTTTGTACTTCATTGTCTGTTTTTCTTCACAGGAGTCTGCGATGGCATATAGCTGTGACTTTCCAAATTGTAGTGCAAAGAAATAATTGCCTGTTCTTTGCTTCTTCTCTTTTAATTCACTGACCCAACTTTAATTTCTTTCTCTCTTTATCTTGGTATTCTTTCCTAATTCTGCAGACGGGATACTTATAATTACAGATCATATTAAAGCTGTTAAAAAATAGCACATTATTATGTGATAAACCTGATTGCTTTATATTAATCCTTGTTGATCTGCTTCAGGGCAAACAGTTTCTCATAACTTCCTTTCTATGATATGAACTGTTCTTATTACATTACCATTCAAAATTAGAGAGAATGACAACTAACTGCCTTATTGAAAGCTAAAGAACTTCCAAATTACCTCTTTTGTAACCATAAAAACATCTCTTAACTGCATAAATGGAAACCATTGTTTTTATTTGTTGTATAATTTTTTTAAACACAGTTATATGAATTATCTTTATTTCTAGAAATACAGAATACTTCCACTAACCCCATAGATTTGTTATCCTTTGTAACTCCTGGGTGAGCTATACTCCTACTTTCAAGCTTTCCAGGGCATCTGACACCCATCTGAGATACCTGGAGCAAAGCTTACATTTATCTATACTCACAATAAGCCTAAGATCAAAAGAAATATGATTATTCTGTCTGTGAAGTCTTTTTTTCCTGTATGGCCATTTCAGATTTAATAATTTCTCTGATTTCAAAGTCTCTAATCAGTAAACAATGAACAGCATCACAGTGAAATAATCTAATTGTCACAGCTCTGACTTTCAAAAAAAGCTTTCAAGACTGCTTCAAACTTGACAATTTTGGCAAAACCTATTGTTACAATGTTAAATGGCCACAGTGCATGCAAAAAGAACAACAATCGAGTACATACAGGTATTTGAAACATGCACTTCAAAGTCAGCATGGTCTACTGTAAATAGTCATATCATGCTCAGAGCACAGTTTAAGACTCATTTTGAACTAAACCAGCTTATACCCAATGATTGTGCCTTTAAAGATACATGGAAAATATCTGCTCTTCACAGAACATGACCTTCATAACTCAATTTATGGGTCATTCCCTCACTTGTGGGATATTTTCAATATCATAATTGTAAAAAGAGAAAGAAAGGAAGGAAAAATGTTCGGTTATTCATTTTGCAGGGCCTTTTTATTAAAAGCAGAAATAACATTAGATGAAAATCATTTCACTGATAATTTTAATGAAATATGAAGTGCTTTGAATATATTTTATTGCAGGCAATATAGAAAAAGGCATTGGCTGCTTAATGTGTCATTTAATGAATGGATTCCACACTGCCTTACTTTGCCACATTTGGAAGTGAAGGCCATGCAAAGATGATAGCAAGTGCTTTCAAAAGGGGGCTTCTTCCCACATTTTTAAATTACACTTCACCTAATGGAAAGTGCGAAGTATAATGCAGCAGAAATGAGGCTGAACCAAAACATTGGAGCTACATACCTTAACAAATCTCACTGAATTTCATCCTGTAAGTGCATCTCTAATATGGAAAAAAACCTGATGTTGATAATGTCCTAGCATGCTGAAGGTCACACTGATATAAGAAGGATCCCAAAGAAACAGAAATTTTGGCTAATTTGCAATAAGCTAAGCAGTTGCTTAGTTAGCCCAGCTGAAGGTGAGGAACCAGGGTGGAAACTCTGCCCACAGGGATGCAAAGGTCATTACAGAGAAGGCTGGTAGGTGTCATTTGTTTACACCTTCTCCAGCTCAGAGAAAACCAAATGCAATTTCCAGTGCTGCAGAAATACACCCTAATCTACTCAATTCTGTTGTTTAACAGAGACATGGGTCTGACTCAGCAAGTTTCCAGTTATTAACCCTAAACTGCCTTTGGCTTTCTCTTGTAGCAGCTATCAGCTGCCACCTCAGGATTTTTTCCAGTAAGATGCAGATTCATTAGTTGTGTCTAAAATGAACAAAGCATAAGTGATGGCAATGCACTGGCCTTGAGGCTGGCTGGCACTGGGTGGCTGGGTCTGCAGCACCTGCCCTGTGTCCATCCCTTCAGAGCCCAGTGTCCTGTGTGCTTCCAGTCCTCCTGACTGCCTAGGGGTAGGCAGCCAAGATCCAGCTCAGAAGTGCTAACACTTAAGCAGTTAGTGGTCTGGGACTCAGAGCTCGGGCTTATTAGCTGGCGCTTGTATTTAGCAGTCCAGGCATACCTGTTGGTCCACTGAAAGCTGCCTTTCACAGCCACAAGCACTGGCTTTTAAACTAGCAAAGAAAAATTGTAGGAATCCATCAGAAAACCATGCAGTAGGAAATTTTATCATGTCATTACAGGTAGGCATCTTGCTTCCTGGTTAAAATACCCCATTAGGTTAGAGATTAGACTTTATATGGAAAAAAAACCAAAACATGTAAAGAAGGTCTGAAGCTAGCATTACAAACGGAGGCTATTCTTCAAGCACCACAGAAACTTCCATATCAAGCATGAGGAGGATCCCACATGTATTTTTTTGTCATTTTGGAAAAAGCCCTGCACCAGAGAGGAGGTATATCTGCTCTGTTGCACAGGACAGTATGAAATGGATGAATGGCAGGAAATCCAGAATAGAAAGAAAGGTGTCTCTGGCCTATGAATGTAAGAAGCAGAGAGCAAACTTTCACCCTGTGATGTTTTCCACATTTACCTTTCTGATGTCCAAGCTCCGTTGCCAAGTTACTGGGTCCACATGAAAATCAATGAATGATGCAAAAAGAAAAGTCTATATGTAACAGACACTGCTTGTTAACAGGAATAACACCTTTCTTTCAAGGCATGGTAATGAGAAGGAAAAAAAAACCATGTAGAAATATAATCAACCTTTTAAAATTGTTTTAAATAGCTTTTTCTCAACACAAGACCTGCAAGTTTAACACCATATGGTCTTAGAACCTAAGTCAGTTACATGGAAGTGTCAGGTATTGTTAGAGATCACATTATCATACAGATCCATAAACAAGCAGCTGCATATTTTCTCCAATGATTATTGCTCTTGCACACCTGGTGTGTGTTATATATTAAAAATTAACAAACAAAAGTGAGAATTTTACTATACTGCCGTGCTGTCATGGCAAATTGCACCATCAAAATCCAATTGCACAACCCAGCTTAAGGCATCAGTATGACAAGAGAACTGCAGTATGTAACTGTAGAGACAAGGCTCCATTAAATAAGATGTGAAACAGGGCAGCGTGGAGCCTGAAAAACCCAGGAGTTGTTGAAGGCAATATAATAGGGCCCCATCGTCAACAGTATCAGAAGCTGCTGATAAATCAAGACAATGAAAGAAGGAGCTTCTCAGCTAGCTTGAAGCAACAGATCCTCATTACAAACTCTCTCAAGAGCAGTTCCAGCACAGCAGCAATATCTGAAACAAGACTGAAATTTATTAGAAGGATTTTTGTGCATTAAAGCCAGGCTGTAATGTCAGAACAGCGCTTTCAAATGCGATGAAATCGAGGGGTAGATAAGGTAAGCTGAGAAATTGCCAGTAATTGCACTTTATAATCTAGTGCAATTAAGAAAAATATTGTTTTGACAGTGTTTAACTCCTCAAAAATGTTTTCTTTTGGCTATCCAGTTTCTGTTTGGTCTGAGCTTCTAAACAGGAATTGACATCTAGGAAAAAATAAACACCATCTCCAAAACACCCAAAATATTCAGGAGCAGTGTGACACAAAAAGACTGCTCAGGTGGTATTAACTACATCTGGCCTCTTGATCTCAAAGTTCCCTCAACTTCTACGTGTTTTGTTTGGGACCTACAAGCTTACAGCCAAGCTATGGGCTCTGGATGCCTCTGTTCCTCATTAGGATGCAGAAAGGAAGTGTGAAGGCATATCCATGCTTTCAGGCTCAGTCTGTCACACACTAGCAGAGTCAGACCTCATCATAACTGCTATAGAAAAGGCAGCTGGAAGACAAAAGTATAGACCTACTAGATAAGGGTCTTCACCAAAAGAGAGGAGATGTACAGGACTCCAACGACTGAGGTGCACAATCTATGTAATGGGCAGAGGTTTTTACCAAAGAGACAATAGTACTGGGGACAAAAAAGAAACCAAGCCCATAACTCCATCAGAACCACTTTATCTGCCAGGATGTAGATTTCCTTTCCTCTTAAGGGTCCTTCTTGAATTTTCCACAGCACCTTTGCTTCAATAGGACAGGTCAGAATAAACAGTAAAGGCAGTTTTCTGGACAGCGAAAGAGATGGATTTGAACATCTACAGGGTCCCGATCCCAGCCTTCCATCTTCCATGGTTAGAATAAAAACAATCACAAAAATACCCTGTTGAATTCTCATCCCAAGAAGACAACTATCTTCAAATGAAAAATGAAATCTGAAACCTAAGTAGAACAATATAATGGAAGGAAAGCAAGTGGAACTAGAAGACCCAAGAACCACTCCTTATTCCAACCTCCAACTTTCCCATGGGCACTATTCCAATTTGGAGATCTCTGACAATGAAAAAGGTGCTTCTGGAGCACTGGAACTTAAATTCCAAACCATTAGGGCTTCACAAAAGTATGACATGAAAAAAAGTATCATAAATCTGTACCATAAAACACAAAATGTTGACAGTGTGGGATCTGAGATGACAGATATATTCATAACTATACATAATAATACATAAAATACACAAAACAAGAACAAAACATGCTTGCAGTTTCCTGTGTTAGAGCTAGTCTTCAGTTTAACTTCTATAATGAATTTTTTAACTTAGGGTATCAAAATTTTAAATGGCCATTGTAAGAAGTTTTAAACTTTTAAATACAGATCACCTCTCTAAAGCTTAGTCTAATATTTTTTCATAGGAATTTATAGCAATTTAATATAAAAATTAAGGCTGAGTTTTTGCAGTGAATCTGACTGAAACTGGTAAGAATGAATTATAAATCCACATGACAGGGAAATACAAAGTAATAGACTAAATTCAAATCCTCTGCTGTCCTGAGTTACTTACTGATAATGTTCATATGGGGCTCCATTGTGCCTGCCCTGTTAAAATTTGGGGCAAAATCCCACAACAGGCTTTACACAAGCTGGTAAACATCCTCACCCTCACTATATATAAATATGAGCCTAGTGGTAATAATTTGCTTTCTTTGAGAGGGGTCTTTAACGTGAAGGATTAGCCTCAAGCTCCCACAGCTATGCATTTCCAAGGATTTGTGAGTTTGTCGTAAGCATAATGTGGTAAATATAAAATAAAGGTAACACTGAAATTATGCCATAGATATTCCCTTGAACATATCTCTTACTCTAAAGCTTGAATTGGTTCAGAATTTAGCAAGCAGCAAATAAAATCCCATTTCAATTTTACTTAAGTTAGAGCTATTGCCAAAAGGCTTAGTTCAAAATATCGAGGTACCATGTATGATTTTATGGGTTGGGATATACTAAAATTATGAATAAATCTGAAGAAATGCTACTATACTTTTATTTTATGTCATACCAATGCAGAAAGATATTTACTCCAGCATATTTTGTATACTCTAAAATCATGTCCTGTATTCAGCTGTTCTGTTGTTTGGCTTAGTCTGCTCTAAATGAAGTTATTTTACCTGGTGCAGCAGGTAAAATGCCTTTTTCATGCCTGTCTAGTCTTAGCAAAAAAACCCTCAAATATACTTATTATCAAAACAACCTCTAGCATTACAAAATATGCAAAGTTTACATATATCTTTGAAAGTGGAATAGTAAATTATCCACAACAAGCCAGACCTCACAACCTTCACCCAGTTTTTACTCACTGCCCATAGAAATTTGGGAAAATATGTTCTTAATTAGGAGTCTTGTAAAAACTTGTTGAGCACATTGAAAAAGATAATATTCAGAAGAGTTGACAAATAGCAGTTCTATGCTGTTAACAGAAGATGGATGCAATGCACCTCTCTGTTCCTCTCATCACACAGAAACAAGCAGCCACAGTTTATTGTAAACTAATCTACATGTGTAGATTGTGGCAGACAAAGTGATGCCCTCACAAAGGCTCTGCTGATTGGAGGGCACTGAAGAGCACTACTGTTCTCTCCTCTGTTTTGAGATGTTCTTCTCTGTTGGGGACTGCATGCACTAAGTCATTTTCCTGGATACAAGCAAGAAGTTATCTTTTATCTATGCATAATTTAACCAAGGGAAAGAGAAATATGCTGAAAACTAGGGCATGTGACCAGAAGCTTATTTGTTAAAGAACAACAAAAAGGGGACAAGAACTGAGACCACCTTTCTTTATCCTTAAAAACAAATTAAAGTGACATGACCCTATGCTCTGAAATGTCATCCATCAAAAGTTGGCTACATTTTGTAAGTAATAATGACTGAACTTGCTGTGACATCTTCGTTGCCTCTAGGATGCCAGAAATTCTGATGCTTTCCTAAATTGCCAATCATATAACTATTTAGAAACTCTCCATGGAGGTCAGTATTAAAACAGGCTGGAAGGAGCCAAAATAGCATATTCTTGAATTGAAAAATCTGTTCTTGTGACTGCATAAAATAGTTAATTTCATTCATTCATCAGGACTCAGAATTTCTCTAAGAGAAACAGCCTTGTAGATAGATGTAAACACCATCATAAGGGCAATAATCTGGTTTGAATTCCTCACACCACCAATCCTGATAATATGCCAATATTCACATACAAATGAAATGTTTTTGTTCCATAGAACTTTTAAGTATGTTTTAAGTAAAAGTTTAATAAGTTTTAAGTAAAAACCATTACTTTCATGGTTTTTAAAGGTGAAACCTTGGAAAATACAATGATCAACATCTTTTATGACATTGTTGCTGTATTTGAACTGCAGCATTTTAGATTTCAAAGTTAATTGAAGATAATTTGTCTGTGAATCCAACATGTTTTGTCATTTTGCCATCTTTATTTTAAAGTGATAGTGGTGTTAAATACACAGAATTCTGAAGCAAAGAGATGCGTTTACCACAGCCCATCTCTGTATAAGCCAGCAGAGGTCTTTTTTATAACACTAGGATTTTCTCTTTAATTTTGGTGGATCAAGATGAAGATCAAATATTTTTACCAGACACTATCCAGGCAGACCAGTCTCTCAAGGTACTAACAGCACAACGTGTACATTTCCTTTCTCTCCTTTCTAGAATTCAAGAGGAAACTTCAGCACACAATTGTTCTGAAGAGCAGTAGCTGATGCCTTCCAAAGGCTGGAATGGGTAAAAAAAGTAAAAATGCTATCATTGTAAAAGTAAAAATGCAATCATAGCTGCATTGCTGTAGTTATCTGTGGCACCAGAAAAAGTGGTCATATTTCTAATCAGATTTTCTGTACTTCTACAGTATAATTTTGTATTCTTAGACAGATATATCAGAACAAAAGAGACAGGCAGAAACTGTAAAATAAAATTCACGTTCTTCTCATACCAGTGCCCGACTGACTGCTACACACTGACTTATCAGAGGAACCAGAGAAAGATGTGTCACATATGTACATCCTGTTCTGAGCAGCAGTCAATTGTGATAGATAAACAGAAGTGAAATATCACCAGGAAGAGCTGAGGAAAACCTTGCACTCAAATTAATAGGATCATGCTGTGCTGTTGTTACATGCTAAACTTGGAAAGGCTAGCTGTGAGATTCTCAGAATGTCATGAACATCAGTCAGCACAAGCTGAATGATGGTGGTGCTCCATCCATAAAGATCTATTTGAAAGACTCTTGGTGTGACTTTGTCACAGCCCTCTGTGTTGTGGGCTCAGGAGAAGTTTTACTACCCCCTGCTACAGCCAAGGGATGTGCAGCCTGTAGCAGCTTCATCATAACTTCCTACCAGAAAGGATTACCTTCTGCTTGCTCTTTGGCAAAAATAAAAGACTTGGTCAAGTTGGAGACCAAGAACAGCAAAGAAAAGAACTGGGGAGGGAAGTGGAGAGGAGAAGCCTGGAATTCAGGCAGAAATGCAAGGAGTGGCAGAAGGAAGGGGGAAAAAAGGGCACTTGCATGGGAGGGAGGAAGAGAGCAAGACAGGACATAGTCAGATTGCAGGAGCAGGATCAGAGTGCAAGTAAATGTGGGCTAAGGATGGCTCTCTCACAGGACTGTGAGCTGTGTAATAGCTGTGGGGGAAGCATGGACCGTGGACTGGATGACTGGGTGTGTTAGAAGGGAGAGCAGTAGCAAATGGGAGAGAGGAGGAAAAACACTGGTGTGAAGATGAGAAAGAGGTTTGGGATGAGAACAGATAAAAATTTCTGTGTTGAGGGGAACCAGATCAATGTTATGGGACAGGAAGACATGGAAGTCATGTCGAAATCATCAGAAGAAGGTGAGGATTAGAGAGAATGGAGTGCAAGAAGTTTCGGTGTGTGATGTTCCCAGGCCTACAGGAGCTACAAAATGTGTCATATTCCCACAAAAACAAGTGTGTCTGATTTTTCTTTGCCCAGACAGCTCCAATCTGCTCATCTTGCACACATGACTCGCTTCAAACTCATAATATCTCCAGAAGTGCAGATGGTCCTGTAAATAGTTGGGGATCCCTACAGAGTGAATGCTAATGGAAAAATACCCCACTTTTATCCTTTTTCTTGAACCATGCAAAGTATTCTTTACCACCTAATCCTGCATTCAGTCTGTTACTTACAGTAATATTGCAGTAAAACACATATGACTGGGGACCATCTGACTGTCAAGTTGTGTTTAACATGTTTAATGAAAATGTAATGTTCCTATAATTGATTTTTCTCTAAGTGGCACTGAATTACTTATGAAAAACCTCATCTCTACTTAAACAAAACATGCTCCTCTAATGACATACAGCTAAATGAAGATCAAAATGATCTATAATGCAGCATATACTTGGCAACACTCTGAATCAAGATCCTTCATATTTTGCAGACAAACAAGCTCTAGAAGAGATGGGTGAGAGAGAAGGAAGATGAAAGTGGCTTCCATCCTTGAGAGTGGAAAAGGCAAGTGGATGGGCTCAAAACGAAAGCCTTCACAAGTGCTCATGCTAGAACTGGGAACTGCTTTCCCTTGTGCTTCCTCTTCCTTCTCCCACCTGCATTTTCTTTTCTCCAGCATCCTTGCTCTTTCTCTTATTTTTTTTTTCCTGAATAATGCCAGAATGAATAAAAGAGTCAAAACATCGGATCTATTCCTTTGGAAAGAGAGGATGTGCCTGTTCCCATGCCTTCCATTCATTAATTTTTTACATGACTGTGCAGTGAAGTACCTACTTCACAGGGTAGAAAGGAGATCCACCAATTATATCAAAGGATGGGGTGTCCTGACTTGCACTGATAAATACCTTGCGTTCTCAGCCCTCTACAGGCAAAAGGGGAAAAAGCCCCCACCCGTCCTATGGGCTTTAATTCTCATGGAGACATAGATTCTACATCCTCAATGGGTTTGGAGGCACCAAGGACAACTTGGTATTGATTCCATTAAAGTTGCTTTCTAGCCATGATTCCTATTAGAAAGATGACTTAATCTGAGGATATATAACAACGAAGAAATCAATTGCTCTTTGTGTCTTCCCCGAGGCTGTTGATTCCCACCACTGGGAGCTGCTGCCACATCCTTGCTGTACTGCATGCCCGTGGGAGGATCACTCCATGACAGTATTACAGTAGTCATTTTGGAGCATACCAGAGAGATGCCAGTTGGTTAAAGCACTAAAATGAAGGTTTGCTTTAAGGCAGGTTATTAGGAAACACCAATCTGAATGCTAAAGATGAAGATGGAACAAAAAATAGAAATAGTGCATTTATAGTAAAAAGTGAGACAAAGCTAAGTCAATCAGACAATAAGCATCATTAGAGCAGAAATTAATATGCACACTGAGTGCTTTGAGAGAGCTGTTTACATTTTTCATAACGAGCTAGTTTCAGAAGATGAAGCAGGACTTTCACGGCTGGATTAATTAGGGTTCACTTTACACAGGAATGCAAAAGCCAGCAGTTAGTGTAATACACCCAGAGAACTGGCAATCACTGAGCAAATTCCTCCCCTGTGACAACCCATTCTCGGTTAGTGTCGCTGATCACTCATGATGCACAAAGTAGCACAACTGTGCCAGCCACTTCAGAAGTGGCTCAAGTAACTCAGGTTTCAGTCAAGTACTCACTTGTGTATCAACTAATGAAAAAAGGGAAGAGCATTGAAGAATCAAAAAAAAAATTAAATGAAAAATATCTCACAAAAATTGTCTTTCCCATGTGGAGCAGAACAGAACTGCATCATTTTTTTCAGAACCATCAGCCTTAAATTCTGGTATGTGAAGCTAAAACTCTTATCTGTGATTTCTGCACTGCTGAATATCAATACATTGTATATCGACTAATTAAACTTCCTCACACTTGTCTTTCTGACAAGCTTATTAAACAATAATTTCCTGAAGAGTGATGCTTTAGTAATTATCAGAGATAAAACCAGATCTTTATTTGTCCTAACAGTAGATTACAGAAACAGAAAACAAGGAGATAGGGATTTCATTGAAGAAGAAAAAGTCAAAGTGCTTTCCAGGACAGCTATGCTGGCACTTTAATATATCAACATGCGTTTTACAATACAAAAATTTTGCAAAATATAACAATTTAAAACCAAAATTATAATTATAGAATTGATTCAAAATTTTCCTACTATCTCAGATAACATGTAGGATGGAATGCAAAATAAGAAAAAAAGAATGAAAGAATAGTAGTTTTTTTGAAATGTATCTATGAAAAGGCATTTTATTACAAAACAATGTTGTGAAAAATCTGGTAGAATAATTTTAACAGAAAACTTTTACTGCTAATTCAGCATATCTGTGGTACTATGTCTGTGGCACCACTATTCACACATCAGTTCAGAATGACACGTCCAAGAAACAAAACTTCCATAGTAGTTAGCATAACAAATATATTTTTCTAGTCAATCAGGGACACAATGGTTTCTCATTGGAGAGTGGGAACTGCAACCCAGGAAACATTTCCAACTTAAAGGCAATATACATTAAGTTCAGCTTTTTGAACTGATACTCTCTGGTCTGAACAACAGGTTACAAACAAAAACTTTCTATGTATTATTCCATGGAAAACTGTTTGGGCAAGGACAGCCACTGCTGTCAAAAACAGTAAAAAACTACTACCCATGATTTCAGGTAATAACTTTTTAAGGGAAAATCTCTACTGCAGAAGTGCAAAGTGAATTTTTATGCCAAATTAAAACACTGCACTATTCCAAATACTAACCCAGAGTCTGCAAAAGCAGTTTTGAACTTCTCTTCTGCAAAAACTTCATGTATCATCTTGGGGACAAGTAGTGTTTCTCCCTGATGAACATCTTTCAGCCCTCAAATGTAAAACAGAGTAGTGTTACATATCAGCTCTCTGAAACACCAGCATTTAATTGTGTGAGGAATTAAACACAACAATAAAGGAATAAGGACAGGTTTCCCACATCAACATCTTAGTAGGCTTAACTAATTCTATCTATAGCCTAATTATGATTACTTTGACCAAAGGAAATTAAATTCATACCACGTGGAGTTTTCATCAGATAAAGTAAAGGATAAGAATTTTAATGCTCCAGTGAAGGATGAGGAACTTTAAAGCTTGTTCACTGAGTCATAGCTATAAAAACAGAAATTTAGTAAATTTTGGCTATTCAAAAATCACAAAGCTAGCTGAGTTGGAAGCGACCCACAAGGATCATCGAGTACAACTCCTGGCCCTGCTCAGGACCATCTGCAAGAGTCACACAATGTGCCTGACAGCATTGTCCAAACTCATCTGGAACTCTGTCAAGCTGGAGCTGTGACCACTTCTCTTCCCACTCCTCATGTGGCTTCCCCTCAAGGCCCTTCATCATCTTTGTTGCTCTCCTTGGGACACTCTCTCGTAGTTTAATGTCTTTCTCATATTGTGGAACCCAAAACTGCCCCCAGGACAGGGTTGGTCCTCCTGGCTGCCAGGACACGGCTGACTCAAATTCAACTTTCCACTGACCAGGACCCCCAGTTCCCTTTCTGTGGTCCTGCCTTCCAACCTCTCATTCTCCAGTCTGTCTGTACATCCAAGTTTGCCCCATCCAGATGCAGAATCTGGCACTTTCCCTTGTTGAACTTCATATGGTTGGTGATTGCCCAACTCTCTAATTTTTCGAGGTATTGGACCACAGAGGTGTCTTCCCTGAAAAATGAAAGATCTGTGCCCCAACATGTTTCAAAACTACATGAAAAAAATATGCAAAAAGAAAAAAGGATTGTTTTCTGTTCGCATGAAAAATATGGGATGGATTAGATTGATCAGCTTTGACTTCTGTTTTAGAATGCTGTCTTCACAACAAGCATTGACAAGAATCACAAAGAGATGTTGGAGAAAATTATCAAAGCTGTTTAATTTTGCGAAAGGGTGGTTGCCAGAACAGAATCTAGAAGAGATGAAACATTCTTCAAAACCTTGACAGAAAGTAAGAATTTTGTTATGGACAGTTCTGGATGCAGTCACACAAGCGTGGGAGACTGTCACCAACTGTACTTTTCACCACATCTCGTCCATAGTAGCAGGAGGGAACAGTAATTTCCTTTAATTAGACACTTAAAAGTTTTAGGCAGACTTTTGCCACATTTCAAGAAAACCAACAGGAACATCCTGTGCTATTCACTGACTGTAACCAACTCATCTTTATACACATATACAACTCTCTCCATATTAGAAACCAGTAGGGAAATAGTGTTAATTCAGGAGTCCTGTGTGCAGAAGCTAAAACAGAAACATCAGGCTAAGCAACTTCTCTTTCTAACGGCATAGAGCAGAAAGGCATCAACCACTCCTTTTCTTGTAAAGAACTAAGAATCCTGCAAAGTATGTAAGCCTTTCTCCTGATCGTAGAGTGGTAACAGACTAAAAAACATCTGTTGTTTCGGTTTTTGTTTAGAGGAAAGGTAATTTTCACTTCATGGGCAAAACTTTTCATCCAGGTCCCAGAATGAAAATACTCCTGCTTCACATGCAAATTGGATAATCCTAGACACCAGATTAACAAAGCCACAGTGTTAAGTCAAGCAGGAAATGGGTTTATAGTTCTGAGGTCGTTGTTTGAATGAAAGATTTCCCCAATGCAAGTAGAGAAGAAATTTTGGGATGAGTGTATGTTATACAGTGATGTCCCAACACACAAGCCCAGGCTTTGGTGAGAGCTACAGCTTGTACAAACACCAACAGCCTGCAGTTGCATTCTCTGTGAACATCTTCCACATGTACACAGCACTGCTCTCTCCATTGCTGTGATGTGCAAACATCAACAATTTGACAAACAAAGCTGTTAATTACAAAAAATCAGGGCATTTGATATCATAAACAGAACTACAGAATTCCTCTGCATATGATAAAAACAGAAATTAAGCAAACATTATAGAATAAATAGTATTTACTCAGTGCAAAATTTTCATTTAATAAGAAGGGTTTTAAAGTTGAATGCTTGGAAATTTGTCATTCTAGACTGAGTGATGCAGTGAAATCTTGTTTTCCTCTGTAAACAGTGTGGGAATCATCTTGCAAAGGGTTGAGGGACAAAAGGACAAATTATATAGCATTAGACCAAAAAATGAATGGGCCAGCAGCCATCATGTTTTTAAGAAGTAACCCTTGTTATGCACCTTGTTTTCTTCTTCTATTCATTCTTCTTCTTCTTCTTCTTCTTAATTAATACTTACTTGAAAACAGGTCATTTTCCTGTAAGGTTTAGTTCTTATAATATTAAAAGCAGAGTAAATAATTGAAAACCATGGAGCAGAACAGGGACAGTTGGAGGACTCACCATTCAGGTAATATATTCTGCCAGCACCTGTGCCTGCCACCTCTGCCCCGTGTATGCTCTGTGGCTTGCAGTCAGCCTCACAGAATGTCTGGCACGGCTCTGCAAACAGCCTGAGCCAGTCCTGAGATCACTGAGGCCTGGAGGTAGTCAGGGAGTCATGGGATGGAAATGGTAAACTGCTGTTCTAGTTCTTGGGACACAGAAATGTGACACCAAATCCATGTTCTGCTCCCTTCCTTACAGCACCTCCTCTCGCATCTCCTGTTGTCTTCATTCTGCCCTGTCACGAAAATTTTGCTGTTATGTTCCAAAAGCACTACCTCTTTTTTTTTGGGTATGTTTCCTCAGTTTTCTTTGTATGTGTCAGTAGACGCACCAAAAGAACAGCATCACTTTTGCTCTCAGCGTCTGGCAGGGGTTGGACTGAGGGACTACAAAAGGAATGGTGAAAAACCTTGGTCTTCCTTCACGGTTTAGGAAGCTGTCAAATGCTCAGACTGCCCCAGTGGGACAGAAATATATCACATGCTAGCTGAAACATGTAATGCAAGAGAAAATTGGGAAATTTTACCAGTCCATTCATCAGTGAGGATGAAAAGACACAGGGGAGAGAGTTGTTTCAGAATTAATGCAGAGGTTGTTCACATTTTACAGCAAGCATTCACTGAGACTCCTACTAGGCCTCAAGTTAGAATTATAATGTGAAACCAGACACAAAACCCCATCTTCTCCCCTTTTGTCTTTATGTTACAATACAAGAAGTCCCTTGCTACAGCCAGTGAGGTTGTATCATTACGGCTTTTGTCTGGACACAAAGGACATTCTCCATATCCTCCACTTCACAACAGTTTTGTTTCAGAGAATGAAAGACACCAGAAACCACAGGCAGGACTTGTGAGCAGACCTTTGTGCTGGAAACCATGTTAGGACTGGGTTTTACAGCTCAGCACGGCACCTTTTCTTAAGAATGTCCCAGTACTACTGGCCCTGGCATTGAAGAGGCAGTTTCTTCCCTTGGTGTGCACAACTCGTTTGTAGCCTTGAGTGTCCTTGCAGCTTTGGGTGGTCAGGTTCCATCTGGTTATCAGAGTCTGAGGTGTCATGTGGTTTATAAAATAATAAGGATTGTAGGTGTGAAAAGGTGCCAAACCAGTACTGCTTGGACTGGCAGTTCTGTTCTTCCTATCCCAGCTTCTTTCTCTCTTGGGAAAGAAACATAGTTCAGAAACTCAGCAGTGAAAATACTAGAAGGAAACATCAGTCCTGAATTAAAGAATATAGTGAAGTTGAACAGAAAGAAAATCAGTGGAGAAACCACCCTGTGAAGAAGAAATAATGGAAAACAATCTCCATGGAATGATATCAAGATGGAGAGAAGGAAAGAGATGCAGACTCTTCAGGGCCAGTCAAAGATTAACCTGGGGAGGTGTCCAGCAGGCTGCAATGGGAAATCCAATTGACATCTCTTCATGTGATGCCCCTATATTGACAATCATGATAGCTTTGCAGACTACCTAATGCTTGCTATCACCAATCAAGCAGAGTCTGTCTGTCTTTGGCCTGACAGGACAAACATACAACTCTGGGCTGACTAATACATTCAAATTGTTACAGACAGTAAAAATTGTTTTGCATTTTAATGGCTAAAGCTACAAATTACATTTGGGAACAAGCACTATTACATGACCAGGGATGAAAAGAGTTGGTAGAAAATCAGAGCTGATAAAGTTTTCTGATTTCATGTGGTTAAAACCATGATTCTTTAAAACACAGGATGGGAGACCTCTATCTCCTCTGACTTGTCTTTCAGGTTGCTTCCCCAAATAGAAGAAGAGGTCATATATTCTCTAGAAAGAGCTCTTTCACAGAAAATCAGCAAGGAAGGGTGACTGGGACCAGCAACCAATCAGTGTGTGTTGATCCTGAATATGACTGGTTTCTAGGATCTATAACTTCCTCATGGGCCACCTGTTTTAGTCCAGGTTTTGTGGTCGTGTCACTGAGCTGCAAAATGCAGTGTCTCTGATGCAGAAGTGACTTCACCTTGCCTCTGCCTGAAATTGCAGCTGCATGAAGTTATTTCAGCAGAGGAAATCTTGATCCCAAACTTCCCTAAATACAGTATTCCAAATCTGACTCAGATTTTCGAACAGGAGGCAAAAAACAGAATTCTTTTCATAATTTAACAAGGGACAGGTTTTCAAAGATTCACGGAATGTTCTGAGTTGGAAAGCACCCATAAGGATCATCGACTCCAGCTCTTAAATGGCCCATACAGGGATTGAATCTACAATCTTGGTGTTATTAGCACCATCCTCTAACTAACTGAGCTAATCTCAGGGTCATTTGCCTGTTTCCAAATTCCACTGGCAAAAGAACTGCAGTCACAAGATATATCTTCCTTTTCTGAGACCGTTGAATATGCTGTGTATTTTAAGTAGGCGCTGCAAAGTGACTAATTTTTCATTTGGAAAGTTCTCAATGTTTGCTGATATTTGCTAATTAGGCCTGCTACTTTGTCAATCGCACCAGCAATTTCAGAGCTGCATGATCTGCTTCAGTCAATCCTGTAGACGGGAATTGTAACAGAAGTGTTTTCTGGAATAAAACAGAGGGCTGAAAGACAAACTGACAATAAGCCACATAATCCTTCCCAAATGATGCCTGTCCCACCTGCCTGAATCCCATGCCAGCACACCTCTGGGACTCCTCTGTATCCCAAATGCCACCTTCTTCAGCAGAGCAGGAAGGACAGAGAGAAACTGGATGCGGTTGTGAGCTGAATTTTAGGCTGTGGTGGCAACAAGCACACAACCCTTGGTGCAAACCATACTTGTAATGCAAATGCACCAGATGCTTACAAAATGAGAGCCTCCTGCTGTATATTCAAAACCCAAAACTGAAATTGAAAAACGCTGTTAAGATGCCTGTACATAAATATGGGGAATATGTTCAAATAAAAATTGCTCAAACTCCAGAGAGGTTTCTATTTCATCAATAATTCATGAATTTGTAAATTCATGAATTTGTAATACTTAAATGCTTCCTTGAAACTAAGTAGCTTTCATGTCTCTAGTTAAATATAGTGAGTGCAGGTTAATGCAGAGCTCTCTGGGAGTCTATATTGACCCTTATTTCTTTATAATTGCTGCATATTTATAGAAGAACAGCTGAACTACATCTTTCAACGTTGATTTGAAGCTTTGGAACCACAGTATAGCTCTTGGGTTTAAATCCTCAGATGATGCTCATAATATAGTGGGTGAAATGTCAGGGGAGAAATGAAAAACTTATGACAGAAAAAGGGATTTGTTAAACAATTGGAGAGGATAAAATGTGCAGCATTGTTCAGAATGAGGCCCTTGTCTTCTGTGAATTGAAGCTGGCTGGAGAAAGGCAATTAATTATAGAGCAAATTGGAATCTTTTGAGCAATGCTTAACTTGCCTCTGAATTACACCAGGAGAAAGGAAGAGCAGTCCCAGGAATCTGTCTGGCATCAGATGGTGCTGCTCACTGTGAAAGCCTGAAAGCTTTACGAGACTTTTGGTGATGTGACAACGCCAGAAATATCCTGCCAGTCATTTTTATACAGACTGTGGTTTTGCCTTTCTGTCTGCTGCCATGATCTGTTTGATTTTGTTCTTACCTTGAATTTTGCATTTCAAATAGAAACGGGGATCAATCCTGCAGGCACTTTGGTGGGAATCTTGCAAATTCTAGAGGAGAAAGCAAGCTCAAAGCTAAGCAAGCATGATGTAAGCCTGGGCTGGCACAAAGTCAAATACTAAAGCACCTGATGGGGTTGGCTTCATGGAAGAGTAGAGCCCACATGACACACAGACCTTCTGTGGTAACAGGGCTTGTGTCAGACTCAACTGCCTTCAACTTCCCTGTTACCTTCATCATGTCATCTGACATAAGGTCAGATCTTTAGCTGGTAAAGATAGCTCTGTCTGCCATGAAGTTCACGGAGCAATGTCATCAACTTCTGCTGAACTACAGATTATAGGTTTGGTTGCTGTCCTCAGCTGGAGAGAAGAGGAAACACAAACACATTAAATTTTTATTATCCTTTCACTGAAGATTTCGGTGAAATGCAATCTTACAGTGACTATGTGATGGCATCTTAAAAGCTTGCTAAGACTGCAGATATGCCACAAAACACTTGCAGTGGAAAACTAGTATTAAGTTATTCTCATAAAATCTTGCAATTCTGCTTTTGCATCTTAGTCCAACAAAATTTCTATTATTTAGATAATGGTGATGCAGTTTGGACAGCTTCAGATACTTTGAGTTGCACTGATGCCCCTGAACACTGACATGGTCTTGCAGGTTTCCCAAGGCGGGGATGTGTACAGATGTTCTTCATTCCAGTAAAGTACTTCTTGTTGAGCTGGTTTCAGTAGATCTTCTCCCTACTCAAAAAATATATCAGAATTCAAAAAGGCCTCTTCCATATTTCTGGTTCAGTTTTGCTGTGTTATACTGACAAAAAAAGAAAATTAAAAATGGAAACCTATTTATAATGACTAAAAATTAAAACCCAGTAATATTTGAGTGTCCTTGCTTGTCTGAATTTTTGTCAGATCAGGACTGGTGTTAGTGACTGTGCTAAGTCCTTAGGGTGACAGAATCACTCAGTTTTATTTCATGGTTTTCAAGCTTTAAGAACTTTTAATCTGACAAGAGACACTGAAGCCCATCTGAAGAGTTAGAAGAGATTTTTGCAAATCCAGAGAAATTTAATCTGTCACTTTGATTTTTAGAAGCAATTAAACAATATATGCAATAAAAAACCCTTAAACAAGCCATATAGCAAATTTAGTATGGAGGAATTTGTGGAATTCTCATTGCTCTAATTTTTCTCCAGTTGTGATTTGTAGTGTACTACTTTCAGGTCTTGGACATTAAAAATAACATAGGTATTGGTCTTATAGAATGGGTAGGAGATTTGTTCATCGTGTGCACATATGTGCATAATTAATTTCCCAAGAAATTGGGAAATGTGTTGTCAACTCATCATCCTCAGCATTCTGTTATCTTAGACTGTTGGTAAAATATTTCAAACAGAAACCAGGTATCTTTTTTACAAGATTAAAAATGCTCAAGACATCAAGTATTACCTTGGGTTTTTTTAATATTTTACTTTGGATAGAGAAAATCCATAGACATTTCATATCAGTTATACCAACATAAAAGCAATTTATTAAACAAAATAATTACATATAAGTACTTACAGAGGAAGTCTTATGACACTTTGTTGCACTTGCTTTTCTGTATCAATTTTCTCATATTTAATAAGAATTGCAATATCACTGCAGACTTTCAAGCATTGAAGGTCTCTCTCCTCTCTCTGATTTCAGAGAGATTTTAGGAACTTGACTTCACTGACATTTTCATTACATTCAATCATATCTGTGTAAAAAATATGGGAAGAAAGAGCAGACAAACTGTCAACACAATCAAATAGTCCTTATTCTTCCAGAATAAGCCAGGCCAAAACCAAAATCAGTCAAACAGAAAATCCAGAGGCAAAACTGTAATACCAAATCAAAGTTTCAGAATCTATGCAATAGAAATAAAGGGATAAATTGCTCCTGTAATTTACCCAGCCTACCAAAGGAAATTTTGTTCCAATAGTGGTTTTGTCTTGTTACTCCCTCACTATAATTTGATCTTCGTATAACTTAATTTGACTTGTTCTCCAGTGACACCCCATCTGACATTTTTTCACTAGTGTATTTCCTGCTGAGCTGGAAGACAAGCACAAAACTATCAAGAAAAGAATACATCCTAAATTCCAGCCCAGGACTGCTGGCATTGCAGATTTCTGCCTGAATGCAAAATGGAGTGGCATTCTTAGAGTACTTAATTCTTTGACAACTTTGCCTCTTCCTTCAGTGACTATTACCTTCTTTCTTTCTTAAGTCTCTTGTTTATTTTGATTGGAAAAAATGGTGGTTTTGAATGCACTTTAGTGTACTTTACAGCCTAGAATATGTGATGCAGGGTATTGGCTTCATTTTACTCTGGGATATGCTCCAACTGAGCCGATCACCTCAAATGCCCTTATGAAGATCTGGTCAATATAGTTAAAGGAAGGTGAGGGTGATTCACCCTTTGTTAAAGCAGGTCAGATGATTCATATCTTAAAAAGTGCATCTGTTTCATGACAATAACATTCGGTGGTCATCTAAAGTCTGTATCTGTAATGGAATTATCTAAAATTATGTGAGAAGAATTCTACCATCTTAGGAAACTCTAAGAATGCCTTGGATGGGTTAGGTTAATCTATTTCCATGGTGCTTTTATCCAGAAAGCATAATTATTAGTGTGAATTATGTGTTTCAACACAGATGAGGAATTTTTCTCAAAATGCAAAATTTAGCACTTCCTCTGTGATATTCCTAATGGTGAGAAGCAATTAGAGTAACCTCACCACAGATATGCAATTTACCTATTAAATCTAGGTTTTTGGAGGCCTGGAAGGTAATGACATTATGTCTGTTGTAAAACTGGGTGATCCAAAGCCTAAAAATTATATATTTGGTTTCTCATACTTGGATTAGATATCAAATTCTATCAAAAATGCCTTTCAGACACCATATAGGATGGTCCTAATGAAAGGAATCTGTACTTTTCAGTAGTGCCATCTTCACAGTCACAAGGGAGACTGACAGGTTATCTTTATGCCAACTTGGAATCCACAAATAGATTTTCTATGAAGAGAAACTTTGGAAAAACGTAGACATACATATTTTTCTCTCAAGACTTTTTTCCTAAAGTCTTCTCAACTTGCTCTTATCCCCCAATCAGAGGATGTAGTGGGTGTAGAAAGCACAAACAGGTCTTTTTTTGTGTTCTCAAAATGTGTTTTTTATGAGAACAGATTGGTTGAAAGGAATTTGACTGCTTAAGTTACTGAGTAAATACATAAAATGTAACAAAATGGCAGATGAAATCCTGTGTTCATTAATGCAAAGGAGTACACAGGAAGAAAAAACCCCCAGCATTATAAATAAACATATTTTCTATATTGCAGATTGCAATGTGGGAAAAAAATGTCAGTGAAGTAGTTGACAGTTTTATGAAAATAACAGCTCCATACTGAACAAGCAGTCAAAAGAGCAAAACAAACGTTTAGAATTGTTAAGAGGCACCAAACAAACAGGACCACCACACAAACTGTGAAACATTATTATGCCACATGCAGCTCAATGGTTTGCCTGCTCTATGAGTATCTGAGTACAGCTCTGGTGTCCCTTATCACTAGAAATGTACAGGGAACTACAAAGAGTAGATGGAAAGGCGACTGATGAGATCAAAGGTAAGGAATGGCTTATGTTGATTAGTGCTCTCAGTATAGGAAAAAGATGATTAAGGCAGCGATCAATGAAGTAATGAATTATTCATAAGTTATGGGAACAGGAAACATTTATTCATTGCTTCAGGAAAGACCTGAAGGAGTTTCAAGTGCAATGAGCAGGTAGCAATCATAAAGCAAACAAAAAGTACTTTTTCGCAGTGCATGATAAAACCATGGAATCATTGCCATAGGAATGCCATATCATTGCCATATCGTACAATCAGCCAGGTCGGAAGGGACCTCGAAAGACCACCTGGTCTAACCTTTTGTAGGGAAGACAGTCTATGTGAGATTATCTGGCACCCTGTCCAGTTGCATACGGGAAACCTCCTGGAGAGATTCCAGGGAATGATTGTTCTCACTGTAAAAAAAAAAAAAAAAAATTGTTCTTACATTGAGTTGAAACCTCTCCTGGTGTAACTTGTCTTCTCCATGTGGATACTTAAGAAGAGAGAGCCTCCATCCTACTTGTAGCCACCCTCTAAGTACTGGAATATTTTGATAAGGTGCCCATAAGCCTTCTCTTCTGCACGGAGAAAAAAATTTTTCTCCTTCAGTCTTGCCTTGTAGGACAGATTCTCCTCACCTCTGCTAATCATTGTGGCCCTCCTTTGGTTCCTTGACAGCCTGTCCATGTCTTTCTTGATGTCTGGGGACCAGAACTGCAAATAGCACTCCAGGTGTTGCCCAACTGGGATGATCACAGCTCTGTCTCTATTATCGATGCCCCTGTGGCTGCAGCTTAGGTTCTGATTGATTTGTTGATGTTATATTTAATACTAAAGCAAAAAATGCGTTAAAAAAGTGGGTTTGTATGTCCAAGTTTTGGTAGTAGTGCCTTCTGTGAGAAGTTCCCCTATGTCCAACAGAGCCAATGCCAGCCTGCTCCAAGATGGATCAGCTGCTGGCCAAGGAAGGCCGAGCCCATTAATGGCAGTGGTAGCACCTCTGGGATAACATATTTAAACAGGGGGGAAAACATCCCTGTGCAGATGCAGCTGTAGTGAGAAGAGTGACAATATACTAAAGAATGTGCACCAGGGTCAGTGCAGAAAGAGGGGCAGGAGGTGCTCCAGGCGCCAGAGCTGAGATTCCCTTGTGGCTTGTGGTAAAGACCATGGTAAGCACCTGGTGACCAGCTATGGTCAACCCACCACACCCTCTTTCATCCATACATTATGATTATTTATACAGGGACATACATAGTGACTTGATAGGGTGATGTAAATGATTGGAGCTTTCCAGGACTTGCTCATTCAAATGTTGCCAGCTTCAGAATTCCATGAACACTGTGGTTCTTGGATGACTGTTCAGTGCTCTGCACTCAGTATTTTGGTATTCCCAGTACGGTTCCTGAATTACAAGTAACAAAAGACAGCAGATCAACATTATGAGGTGTCACAAGTGAAGGTAAGCTTTATACTTCTATTAGAACAGCAGAAAAGACAAATACTGAAAAACTTTCTGTTCCACCTCAAACAATCATCTCTCTTGCAGTCAAAAGTAAAATATATTGAAGAGAAGTGCCAAAAAATCAAAGAAGTAATGAGGGATATGAAAACCATGCAGGGGTTAAGTGCTCAAGAGTACACGCAGTCCTGTATTGATTGCTAAAAGGTACTGAATCCTTAAATGATGAATCAACTCAAATTGTAAAAAAAGGCCTTAGTTGATGGGAATAAGTCCCCAGACTCACAGACAGTGAAAAATAACAAGCTCTTAGGCAGGAATGAATAGAGTCCACAGCAGATGATTCCCATTCTGTCCCTTGAAGGCAGATTGTCTAGAATTACTCCATCTCAGCACACTTTCCAATGCAAAGACTCCCTTCCACTCTCCTGCATCCTTGGAAGCTCACTTCCTTTACTGTGCTTTTTGCAGAACAAAAAGGATTTGGACCTGTACTTGTCATTATTTCCAGGAAGCACAAACCCAAGGGAGTTTTTCTGCCATGCCAACAGCGGCAAACTCTTGCCTGGGAACTGTGGTGGGGCTGGTAAGTGAAAGATGAGGTCTCTTTGCCTTCAAAGACAAAAGGCACAGGTTTGCCAGGCCCTGAGACTATTTCAATGCCTCAGCTCTCTGGAGAAAAGGCTTTTCCTTCATGTCAAATAACAAAGTGGGGCATTTTCATTTCCCAGCCTTACAACACAATACAACCCTCACAAGAACTCCAAATGCCATCCATATGAACTGTTCTTGCTGCAGGACTAATTTACTACAGTTACTATTAAGCATGACTTCAATAATTTATGGTCATAAGGAGCTGATTGAACTTAATTTTCTCAAAATATCCTGCAGCACTGGATGCAACAATGAAGACCTTCATTTCGAAGGGCTGGTACCATTAAACCAAACCTAGTAACGAAGAGCTGTGCTCTGGGGATTAGAGCTGGATGCTCAAGGGGTACATGACACTGCTGCCTTAATCTCAGCCTCTCTGTTGAAAGTAATGAAATTGGCAGCTGGAAATAGCACTTACATGGGAAAGCTGTTGGTCTTCAGGGAGAACATGGTACAGACACAGAGCTTCATATCCAGTTATGTGATCTCCTCAAGGTTTTAAAAATTGTCAAGAGGTTGTCTAGGTGAAAGGGATCACTGTGAAAGATGTGACAGCCCCAGATCAGGTTCAGATACTGTCTGTTTGTCCAACTAAAAAAATATATATATATCAATTGCATATTATTTTCTGGTGAAAGTTGAAAAAGAACTGTTGCCCCACATTCCTAAGGCTTTTAATTTTCATCTATTTTGCCTATACAAGTTCCATGATTTGGTTGTGCTCAGTTCAAATGTTTTTGGTTTAGTTGGTTAAAACCAGAGAGTTTTTCATGTTTTAGACATTTCCTAACAAACTAGTTGTCACCGCTAGAAATGCTCATGGAATTAATATTTTATTATAGCTATTTTCAACTAAACAGTTTCTAATGCTCTTTCTGAGAATGACAGGTGATAATTTCTCTAACAAAAGTATCTCATCTCAGTACTTGTCCTTCTTTCATTCTATTCAGGAAATTGCTGCCAAGAGTAAAAGGAGAAAAGCTTACACTGGTCTCACCTCTTGTACAGAAAAGCAGGTTCTTTCAACTTTAGCTTAGCTGAAAGTAGTATTTTTAATACTGGTAGATCTTAAAATCAAGGGAAACTAAAAATTATACTGGTAAGATAAGACAATAATTTCTTTTAACGTATCTGTATTAGGTATACATTTTTGAATTACTCCAGGCTTCATATAACTAGAGCTTGTTTGAAGAAGCACAACTGCAAAAATATTTAGCCTTATGTTTATTTATTATAATCTTGTTTTCTTAGCACTCTTTGTACTACTTCATTGTGTGTGAGCATTAGAATTGCCTTATGATAGGTGTGGAATCGGTATCGCATAGCTGTAAGGAAAGGAAATTCATGAAAGAAATTGCAGTCTAATGTACCAATGTACAATGGAAAATATCTGAGAGCCATTTGTCAAAGAAAATTAGTAATGCTCTTATCACCCTACATTAGCCACCTTTCCTGGTAAGCCCTAATAAACATCATAAACAAAAGCTCCATGCTCTGTGTCAGACAAAGAGCTTTTTTCCAGCCAAAGATATAATTTCACATTAAACACCAGCATTGGAACCATGATGCAGTTTGTTTGTCCTCGGGCACTTATCTGGAGTTTGCACCCAGACTGGCCATTTTTAACAGCACCCTCACAGTTCCAAGCAATGTTTTCTTCCTTTATCTAAACTCATAGAAGTCCAGTTAATACAGAGACACCTTTCCACTCATCTGCTTTTTTAGACAATACCTTAAATTCTGGTTGGTTTATTTATTTATGAAGAGGTTGCATTTGTAAAATGGTTGCTCCACTGAACTTAAAAATGTCTTTTGCTCCCCCATCAGGGGCTCCAACACAGAGAGTTCAGTAGCAGCGTTAGACATAACCCCTGACCTGAGCACAGCAATGCTGCAGTGCACAGAACAGCTTCCCAACCTCACAGGGATCACTCCCATCTTATACAGGAAGAAAAAAAAGGTACCAACCACATTTTAAACTTCTAGAGCTTCCAGCCATTTCCGCTGATCTCTGGAGGCCTATCCAGAGTGCAGATTGCCTCACTCTCTGCTCCTGCAGACAGAAAATGATGCTCAAAATGCAATATATAAATAACTACAGAGATCTGAACTACTGACATCTTCTTGACTCTTCACTTCAAGGAAGGTCCTGTCTTTATTGCCAGATCCCACCTCTACCATTAGTTTTATTGTATTATGAATAACTCCAATGTGTCCTTTAGCATAATGTCCTCTTAAAACAGTCCTAAAATGCGATGAAGGCCAGAAATGTTTTTTTTAACCTTGTAAAAGCTTTTGTCTCCTCTGAATACTTCTGCCTATGTTTCTTCATTTTACTTTTATTGTAGCTTGCCATTGCACAAATAGAGCCACAGCAGATAATTGGGGTTCCCTCTAATTTGATCCTCTGCTATTACAAGCTGGCAGAGCTCTGTTCATCCTTTCTGAGCTGATGACGTTGGATCAGGTTTTGTCCTTCCTTTCAAATGATCCCACTCTAAGGACAACAGCTTTGACACCCAGGGAACTGTCTCCCATCTCATAGATGAATGCAGTGTACTCTGGCAGGACAACGCTAAGACTGAATTCCCTAACAACTATAACAGAATATCTGCACTCTGGAAATGTTGACCACATTGTATTTCTGCTCTATCCCTTTCTTTTTTCCTGTGCATTTACGGAGTAAAATTTTTACAGGCAGGTTCACACATAGTATTAAGACAATTATTTGTATCACTAAGCGTGCCTTTGAGCATAAAAATTGTTATGTCACCTGTGCAAACAGCATTACTGCCAGAGATAAGAAAGGGTAAGTATCTCCCACTGTGCTTCTACTGATAGGAAGTATTATAATGGAATGAGCAATAAGTTGTAGGATTTTTTTCCTTTTACACCCTTGACTTAAACACTGTCAAAGTAAATATTTCACATGTGCTGCTTTTAAAGACATGGTGCTGCTCTCAGTATCTTTTACTAATTATTGCCTGTCTTATTTCAACAGTAGAGCAAAACCATAAAGATTTATGAAAAAAGTTTTAAATATTTTTTCTTTGTTTATCAGGACAAGGTTATAGAAGAACTCTTTTACATAAATAAAGTGCTGCAGGCCTAACTTGTTCTATTTCTCTCCTTCCATTTTATATTATTGATGGCATAATTTTTCATTATGCATTTTCCGACACTTCATAGGAATTCATAAAACGTTTCTTATCTGAAAGAAACAATATGTTCTTCATACTACTTCCACTTATATTTTTTTTTCTCGATCTACATAACTAAATGCTGAGTAAACCTGTTAAAAATTTGTCCTCATTCCTAAGTCAATTTACCAAACTATTCAGGGATGTCTTGCATTAAGACCCCAAATAACCCTAAACTGAAAGAATAAATTAAAATAGTTGCTCTTCATTTGCCTGGGTTTCTGATCTGCAAGGTAAGAATGAGCACACAGTACAGATTTCAGTACAATATGAAGGTTTAGGATAATCCTGCCTCTTTCACAGTCCCTCTAGGACCCACACACAGAGCTCTGTTTAGCATTTACTTGGTATTTGCTGGTAACTCAAGCAATACAGCACTTGACTGCTATAAATTATTTTTACTGCTAAACCTAATGTATTTTTTTTGTTTTGTTTCTTGTTAGTAACAGGAAAAATGAAGGCTTTGCACCTTTTCCTACACCTTCATTAACAAGTTATGATTTAGTCCTGGAATCTTTAACTGCCTTTATTTTCTGCAGTATTCGTAGAAAGTGTGTACCATGGATATGGTGACCTGACTTAATTAGTCACAGGATCAGAGAATATGCTGAGTTGGAAGGGACCCACAAGGATCATCCTGGCTCTGCACAGGATAACCCTAAGAATCACACCATATTCCTGAGAGCATTATCCAAATATTTCCTGAACTCTGCCAGGCCATGACCAGTTCCCTGGGACATCTGTTTCAGTGTCCATCCACCCTCTAGGTGAAGATCCTTTTTCTAATATCCAACCTAACCCTCCGCTGACACAACATCAGGTCATTCCCTCAAGTCCTGTCACCACAGAGATCAGTGCCTGTTCCTCCTCTCCCCCTCACAGAAAGTTGTAATTGCAATGAGGTCTCCCCTCACTCTCCTCTTCTCCAGGCTGAATAGATCAAGAAACCTCAGCTGCTCCTCACATGGCTTCGTCTCAAGGCCCTTCACCATCTTTTGGACACTCTCTCATAGTTTGATATCTTTCGGATATTGTGGTGCCCAAACTGCCCCCAGCACTCGAGGCGAGGC
>VZRS01000687.1:82261-115988 GCA_013398055.1 Ifrita kowaldi
CTCTTGCCCGGCTGGCGATGCTGTGCCTGATGGTCCCCGGGACAGGGTTGGCCCTCCTGGCTGCCAGGGCACTGCTGGCTCACATTCAACTTGCCATTGACCAAGACCCCAGTTCCCTTTCTGTAGTGCTGCTTTCCAGCCTCTCATTCCCCAGTCTGTCCATGCATCCAACGCTGCAGCATCTCAGTTGCAGAATCCGTCACTTTCCCTTGTTGAATTTCATAGAGTTGGTGACTGCCCAGCCCTCTTATTTATTCAGGTCTCTCTGCAAGGCCTCCCTGACTTTGAGGGAGTTCACTGGCTAGTCCAAACTAATCTTTGTGAGAGGCCAAAAGTAACACTGAAGAGCAATTCAGCCCCCAGACCCTGCAGGCCTATCTCCTGGTGGGATATATGGTCCTTTGGAGATGTCTGCATGAATTCAGAAAACTAAGTAGTAGGGAAGGTAGGACACATTCTGGGATAGTTAATGTTCTGCCTTCCTTCACCTCTGTTAAAGAAATGCAGCTGAAGCACAGTAAATGAGTTTTCTACATGATCCTTGATGGGTTTTTTTTTACACTTTCTGAACAATATGTAAAAATTTGATTTTGATGCTAAAAATTTTAGACTTGAGACTGGCCTAGTCATGAACATGCTTCTTGATGCAACACAAAGTTGAAATGAGACAAGCTTTTGAAACTTGATTTAAAATGAAGGCTGGAGGCATAAATGTTTTTCAGAAGTATTCCTAATTTGGGAAACTGCAATGATTTTACTTTTAAGAAATAAATATTAACAGTGGTTACATAGATACTATTATTTTCTGTACTTTTGGAGTTTTTTCCAATTTCACTCCTCTCCTGGTATATCTCTATTCTTTGGGCCTTCAGCTAATCCACGGGATTACTCAATTTTTCAATCCTTGAATTTAAGATGGAAACTGTCCTGTGTTGTCAACATACCACCACCTCTGAAGAAACTTCTACTTTGTAAATCTTAATTCTCCATGGTAGTATCTCACAGGCATCACTTATCCATTTAATGTACCCTAGTTCAGGTAGATTTACCCCTTTACCCTAGTTCAGATATGTGATACTTTAGAAAGAATAAATGCATCTGATGTTGGACTAAAATGAGAGGAAGAACACAAATAACTCATTTTTAAAGCACAGAATAAAAAACACTGTAAGAAGTCATTTGGTGTCAGTGCATGAGCTAACACTGCACATGGCTCCTGTGGAACTTGACCTATGTCCAGACATTGCCTGCCTGTCACCAATTTGAGTGTTCGGGCAGGTTGCCACCACACTTTGCCCCACTGCGAGCCCATGCCTGTAGCACATTTAAAGTATCTTGCTGTAAAGCAGAGGTGCAAATTTCAGCCTTGTTTAGGGCATGTGTATGGACATGTGCTCAGTATGGTTTACTGCTCTCTGTGGAGCTGCCAGTCACGTAAATCGTAACAGCTTAACTTCAGTTGTCTAACCTAACTTTGAATTATATGGACAAGGACTTTGGTAGGTTTTGGGGTTTTTTAAGTCTCTTGATATTTGTCTTTGCTAAGAAGAGTCCTGTGTGTGCAGGAGCTGGAGTAGAAGGCAGGTATGGATGAAGTTCTCTCTGCTTAAGAATAAAAAGCCATAAAACTCAGGACCAATTTAATACTGTAGGTTTTACTTTCATTGCTGGTATGACTGTAATTTCCATTCAAACACTTTAATTTCTTGCAGAGTTATTTCTTAGACTCAGTGCAGTATTCTCTCTCTTAAAACCTAGCAATTTCTCTAAACATTTTGAGCTGCCAAAGGAGTTTTCGAATCTCTCTGTTGTTCTGTTTGCCCTCTTCTCAATCCTTATTTATGTCATTTTAGTTTTAAAATACAGTGACCAGACATGGAAGTGTTTTGCTTGTGGTCACATTGTGCTGTTTGAAGAATTTCTTCACATTTACATTTGTGTTTGACATCTCTGTGTGTGTACAGAAATTTTTTTTTCCTGTATAAAAGGCCGTTAGCTACTCTGGCAGAGGGCTTTCAGCTACAGCTATCCTCATTCAGTCACTATTTTCTTGATCAATGCTTCGTGTCTTCTGCACTTTGAAAGTGTATTTCTTTTTCATTATTATTTTTCTCTTATCTTCCTACCTAGGTATGTCTGAACTTTGAACTGCTGCTGCAATTTTGCTTAATACTAGAAATGAGATGTGAAAATAGCACTGTGTGAGTACCTCACCTATTCAAGTTACTCTGAACAACTCATGTATTCTGCACAGATGTAATATTTCGATGCATCATGAAGAAAACTAGTATGTTTTCAGTGGAGAAAATCATGATCCTATAGATACCATACCTTATGTTAAAAGAGGTGTATTTTCCCAGGTGCTACATCCCTGGACTACACATCAGAACAGAAATACAGTCTAAAATAAATTACAAAATATTTCTATTTATATGCACAAATTTGCCAGGAGATGTGGTCTTTGCCTCACTGCTTTTACTGAGAAGGGATGTTCATAAAACTATACTTACGTTATCAAAATAAATAGATTTTGCCTGTCCCAAATATATATATAAGTAAAACCAGAGTGGTTGTCACATATATAATCTCTCACAAAATATGTTCCTAAACTGAAAAAGCATATACTGACCATTAACCCCCTGTCTCTTCATATCTGCATATAGAAGCAAAAGCCACATCAGTAGGCAATACCATTGAAATGTGATAAGTCTTTATCTTAGGACACCTTTAGATAGTGACAGTGTTATTTGTAGTGCCAACATTTGCTGCTAATATTTCAAAGAGGTATGATTAAGCCTTGTCTTCTAAGATATAGAAATATCTTTTATTTAGATATATAACTCCTCTTTTTACCAGGGCTCTGCTCTGGTGCAAACCAAATTGTCATCTCGGTAGTAAATCCCATGCACAGGCCAGAAATGCACTGGGGGCTACATCCTAAATACATTTTTGATGCTCTCTGGATTATCCTGCTGATTCTTTCTGTGATCTTCATGCACTGTAAGTGTGACTTGTACTTCTTATGGCCCCTATACTTCATCAATACAGCTGTGAGCTTATTCACAGTACTTGGGCTGTGAATTGTTGTTTCTTTTTGGTGTTGACCAAAAAAAAAAAAAAATGCCTGTAACCAAAGACAGCAAGACAAAAAACAACAACACTGTTTGGATATCTAACTCTCATCAAAGTTCCAATTGGTTTCAATGAAAACTAAATGCCTACAATGTATTGTAGATCTAGCTTTAGGCTACCTTTCTTGTCAACGGAGCATAGACACTTCTTGGGTGTTATACATGTTATAAATGTTACAGATGTGACCTATTTTAGATATATATTTTAGAATAAAATGAATTACAACCTAGCAGTGCTTATTTTTGCCCGCTCAGTATACTAGGAAAAGATTCAGCTACCTCAGGTACAGATCTCAAACATTAGTACTACACAGTATTTGCATCACGTTGTTAGACTTCATATACTCAAAGTTAGTAGAAGTGCTGAACTCATCCCTTGTAAACAAACTACAAAAGAACCCTGTGCAGTCCCTATATCTTCCTAATATATGACACCAATCTGTTCATGTACCTGTACCAGTGCACCACTGAGAGAGATTGGGGGCCCAAACAACGGCATGCCACCCTGATTTCTGGGGTGATGCAGTGTGCAAATCTGCTTTTGAAAATGATGAGCTTTTCTGTCATAAGTAAAATCATAATTAATCCAATAGAATTGTGCACAGGGTTTTGGCTTTTTTCTTTTTTTGTAATAAATTTAAGCTACTTCCTCTTGGCAGTCTTCTTCAGTACTCTTCTTGCATTGTTTACATTTTAAGCTTTGTTAGAAGGAGAGGTAGGTGTTGATGACTGACAATTTGCTACCAATAAAGGCAGTCTAGATGTAAGGTGCTTAAAACTCTCATTTTGAACAGGATAAGGGTTAATTAAGTTCAGGTATACCTATCAGGCATTCATTAGATAGTAGCTGATACATCACCTTGATGTAAATGTACTGACGTCCTGTATCTTTATTAACTTAATTGACTATTCACACTCATTATTCAGATGGAATGTGAAACTGAAAGGATTTACTCCTGATGCTCAGCAATCCAAAAGACCAAGTTACATTACCTGTTTTTTTCCTACTGCTGAAGTTTATGCTGAAATTGGCTTCCAGTAGAAGCCTAGAACATCTCCAGAAATGTTCTTTAGGCTAATACTGGACAGATGCCCCTTCCAAGGACATTTTGTACTTGCTGATGCCTCACATGTTCTTTTGAATAAAAAGACTGCCCTAAATACATTTATTCTATTAGTGTGATTATTCCATCTCTCAGTGAGTTTCCTTGTAATGGATATAGGGTTGTTCAGAGACTGATAAGTGGATATTAATCTATTACAACATTCTGTAGTAGTAAATTATAAATTCATCTAGAATAAATACCACCACATAAAGCTTCAGTTATTCAATTAGCATACCTAATCTTTTCACTAACGTGCTGAAAGCTTTAAGTGCAGTCTGTTCAGAGTTAGGTGGCTGCAGACCGTATGCATTGTGTATTATGTGTAAAGAATTGCAGATTCTTTTTTGAAATGTCCTTTCTGAAGGTCACCTTGCTAAAATGATGGTTTCTATTATTGCCTTTTATATTATTTTAATAAATCCTGTAAATGGGGATGAAGACTTAGTAGCACCCTTTGCCTCAAGGTGTTTGTCTTTTTAAAGACATTTTTGCCATCATAGCACATGGACTGACTCTACTGGAGTCAGTAAGAAATAGGGCAGTTCCTTTAGTGTCTCTTCAGTTTAGATTAAGCTATATTGTGTTTAAAAAGCGTGAATCTCATAATATTTTTAATAAGTATAATCCCTCAGAGGTTGATACTTTTTGTGAGGGACAGATCAACTGGCCACAATTTTGCAAATTCTTTTAGCTTGCATCTAACTGTAACCCCATTTGCAGCCTCCCAGCTCACAAATATTTTGAAGAGCCAGCATTGCTGTTTTTCAAGTTTGTTGGTCTATAACACAGACCTGTTTTTATCAGGAGCAAGGATTTATTCCAGAAACGCAGACCTATCCTGGCTTCCTTATTCCAATAAGAAGAGTAAACGCAGTTTTTCATTTCAATTCAAAACCCAGAAAACATGCAGACAACACAACCCTAATGCCCCTGGGGATTGTTACTCTCCTACCTTAAAGTGGAAATCACTTTGTCATTACACTGCCATGAATGATGTTCTATGAAAGATATTTGTAGATCGGGCTTGCTTGCAAATGGACAATTCCTGTTATTAATTGTTATCAGTATCATTAATATTTTAAGTCTAATTTTCTGTTTAACCCTGTTAGATACCTAGTGTCACTCTTTTTTTTATTTTTCTGAACATTTCTAGTTGAATCAGTACAGTGCTCTTGCAGAAGCAGCTTGCTTTTCGATGGGATGAATATGGTATCTCATATAAAACATAGGGAATTTGAAATACCAGGGTTTCTAACACTGAGGTGCATTAGAAGTTTTGCAGTGATTTACGTTGTTGGAGATTACTCAGCACTCTAGACAGCGCACAGCACTGAGGAAATGGCAATTGATCAAAGGCAGGAAAACTGATCCACTAAGATATTTCCTGTGCTGAAGGACTTATCGTAATAACTAAAGATTATTGTGACAGTTATTATGATGGCCATGGAGAGAATTAATTTACCCAAGCTTTAGACATAAAACCACTGGTGTCTGGGCCAAGGCTCTTCACAGGCTTTCCCAGTAGTCAATAAAGAGAGACAGCAACCTTCAGGAATATTTGTTTCAGGATAGTTGTCCATTGCCAGTTTGCATCACAGATAATGGAGAAGCTTAGCCTTTACATAGCTAAAGCTGAGTAAGATAAAACCCACATTAAAACCCCATTTCTACCTGACTGAGAGCTTTCTGTTTCCAGGATGTCAGAGATTACTTTTTCCTTCTCACACAGTTTGCTGAAAGGTTACTGAGTTTGGGCTTTGTAGGATCAAGTGAAGAACTGAATGAAAAAAACCTCGATGCCTTCTATGATGAAACTACTACCTGGATGGAAAATGTGACAGCAGTGGATACTGTGTTGATTTTTGCAATGCTTTTGACACTATCTCTCAAAACATCCTTATAGACAAGCTCAGGAAGTGTGGACTGGATGAGCAGACAGTGAGGTGCATTGAGAGGTCATGGCACAGGTTCTAGTTGGAGTCCTGTCACTATTGGTGTCCCTCAAGATTTAATATTGGGTCCAGTGTTTAACATTTTCATCCATGACTTGGATGAAGGGGAAGGTGCCTCCTCAGCAGGTTCATTAATGACACAAAGCTGGGAGTGGTCCCCTGGAGTGCTGTGCAGCCCTTCAGAAAGACCTCGACAGGTCGAGAAATGGGCAGAGAAGAACAGAACAGCCTGAAGCTCAGCAAAAGCTAATGCAGGGTCCTGGGGAAAAATAACCCCAGTACAGGCTGGGGGCTGACCTACAGGAAAGCAGCTCTGTGGAGAAGGACCTGGGGATCCTGATGGACAGCAAGCTGCCCATGAGCCAGCAGTGTGCCCCGGGGCCAAGGAGGCCAATGGTATCCTGGGGTGCATTAGGAAGAGCATCGCCAGAGGTCAAGTGAGGTGATCCTGCTCCTTTCCTCAGCCCTGGTGAGGTCACTCTGGAATGCTGTGTCCAATTCTGGGCTCCTTGGTACAGGAGAGATGGGGAGCTCCTGGAGCAGGTCCAGTAGAGGTCTACGAAGATGATTATGGGACTGGAGCATTTCTCTTATGAGGAAAGGCTAAGGGAGCTGGACCTGTTCAACTCCGAGTTGTGATGGTAGTTTTGGACCACATTGGAATAAAGTTTTTGATATATTTTACTCAGAATAGATAACAGCATACTGAAACACAACAGTTTCCCAGAAATTCAGTCTGCTCTGAATTCAAACAAGTAGCTGGAGGAAGTACTAAGCCAACCAGTCTCCTAGGCAGAAATTACATTTTCTTTGCACATATTCAGAAAATATTTAGGTATAATTATGTGATCAGTACTGTCCCTGATTTAAATTGCTTAACTGCCCCTTTAAAATTTGTGCAATGGGAACATATGGATGAAATGCTGTCATTTCTCACCTTGAGTGATTGAAACTTTGAAGAACATTTCAGTCTCGCAGCCTGTCACTGGCTGCCATCCTGCAAAAGGGTCTCTGCTGGGCTTGGATCGCGCCACCAGTGCTTTGCAAATGAAGACATTTTGGTTCCTATTCTTGATAGGGCAGGATAAGTGATGTTATTTCATTTGCACTTAAGATCTAGCATCGGAAGGAATGCTTTAGCATCAGGAGAAATGATTGACATTGGCATAAGTCTTCAAGCTGTCATTTGTGGGGAATGAAAGTTATTGAAACAGCTGTTCTGTTATCCACATGTACTGCAGGAGGTGTTCTACGAGGGTCAGAATTATTCTGGCTTCAATAGGTACCGTTATCCTCCTTGGCAATCTTTTTATAGTCAGGACATATTTTCTGGCACTTTCATGCTTCCAGTGGCATATTATATAACATAAAATGCAGACATCCTGTTCTGTCCTGTCCTGTCCTGACCCATCCTATCTGAAATACAATAGAAGCATCTGTTAATTTTAGACATAATTTCAGCTTGTACATTAGTTAATTTTACCACCTTATCTTAACTATAAACATCATGATTTCTAATTTAAATCTGCTGGGCACTGGTAAAATTTCATGCCATTCCTCCTTTCAAACCAGTGGTTAAACTTTTGCTTTCTAGTGGTTTTGTTTTTCAGCTTCTTGCTGTACACACAAAGTGAAAAGATAGATAAATTTTCAAACTGCTTCTCAGTTCATCTGTATTTGTACCACTGGCCTAAATGAAGATCCCTTCAGAGCCAGAAAACAGGGACAAACACTTTGATTAAATGCTAGAACAATCAGTGTTAATTTTGGAAGGACTCCCAATGCCTTTGCTGGTCAAAGTTACAGTTTTTTTGGCAAAAGATGACCTCACTCTGCCTGTCAGGGTCAGGGCAGAGGAAATCAACATTTTAAAAGCCAGAATTCTTCCTTCCAAAACAAAATCCACATACAAAACTACATTTTCAGGAGCTTTTGAGAGTATAATTTCACTTCAAAGAGTAGCATTGTCATGGTAGCACTGTGAGCATCCTCATAGTGATGTGCTGGCCCTATATAAGGATAAATAAAAAAGGTAGCTACATTCCTCTATTCCTACTAAAATTATTTCAAGCAACCTGTCCTCCATCTCACCTTCTCCCTTGCACTAAGCTTTTCTGCAGAAATTTGCACTAAAGACTTACTCCTTGTCCCCCAACAATGACTAATTCAATTGCCGTAGGACATTGCCATGGGTGAGGGAAAGGAGACTGAAGAAAGACAAATCAAGGTGATAATGAAGCCAGCTCATATTTGACTGGTTCCTCTCACCAGTGATACTTGCAAATGTTTCTTGTTTTTCTGTAACCTTATGAAACAACATACTTCTGTAGCCAAATAACCTTATATCTCCTTTTATAATTAGTGCTATTACACAGAACCTAAGCTTACACAAATGTCCCTAGTGACATGATTAACTTCAGAGATACTAGTCAGCAGGAGTCAGTCACAAAGCATAAACTAATTAATGTTTGAGGACAAGGGTAGGACAAAAGAGGTCACTCATCTGATGTGCTTTTGAGGATTGCCAACTAAAAATGGAAAGGAAGCATAGCACATCATCTTCAGGGAGTTATTTCAGCAGTAACTGGAGAATCTGTGAATGCTTTCCTGAATCCTTCTCTCTTTTTCATTTTCTCTTGACGATATATTAAGCATGGCAAAACAAATGTGGAGGGGTGGGGAAGTACAGATCAGAAAAGTAACTGAAATCTTTACATGGACAATCTTAGCTGACCAAGAAATGCATCTAAGAAAATAAACTTATGGAGGGCACCAAATTTACAGAAGCGCACCGAGGTTAGATGATGTGTCTGATATGCTGGTGTTGTGTAAAAGAAGAATGAATCTGATATTTTTATCTCTTCAGATTTCTTTCACTTTTTGTGCAGCAGAGTGCTTTTATTCTTGGGCCCAGATGCTTCATTCTAATTCTATTTTGGTAAGCATTTAAATATGCTCTTATATGCTGACCTCTGTGAGAATTAAAGTAAAACATCTGCTTAATAGTTTGCTGAACAAATATAGATGATTAATATATGCTTAAGTGCCCTGATGAAATGGGGGCTGTGTTAGCAATGTTCTCATTTCATACACAAGGATGAGAAGTTTGCAAATATAAAATTATGGAATTATGCTGATTTTTATTAACTAAAGATCCTGTCTAGTCTACTTGGTTTCACCTTTGCATCTGCTAAAGAACTTGGTTTTTTGTGTTCCTCATACAAATATACTGCAGCCACCTCTGATTCGCTGTGCTGGATTAATTTGGTGCTCATACCTGGGCAGGAACCCGTGAGCTCCTCGTGCCCAGCAGGAATTCACGTACTCTTGTTCCCAGCCAGCAGTGAAAGTAGGGTAGAGAATGGAAATGGAGACAATGTGGTCAGCAGGGAGAATAAGAGGTGTGAATGGATTGGGAGAAGAGTTGTGAAACAACAGCTGCTCCATGGGAAGGACACTAGAGACATGAGGATACAAAACCTGGATAAGGAGGGCAAGTGTTGGAGACTCCAAAAATGCATGGGCAGGCTGCAATCAGGACTGCTTCGATGCAGATTCAGACTCTAAGTCTGGCAAGACATTAGACAGGAGTAAGATAAATGATAAGGGTAGAAAGGTGGAATTAATTCTTTCAGTGCCATCTTTAAGAATTTATCAGTTTGCTACATTGCATTCAAATAGGATATCCATGTGAGAGCTCATGTCTCCTGAGCAATGGACTGAGGCAGGGAGCAGCAGAGGGGTGAGACCATGCAAGGGGAAAGGGAAATTGAAAGGCATGAGGGTAACAGAGGGTATAGAGACTGGAAGTGAATGACACCAGGAGAGGAACAAGGGATCTGTGACTCAGGCCACACTCCCTGGAGCTGGGGCAGATGTGCACCCAAGTATCTGGATTGCTCTCTGTAACTTTGAGACTAAAACAGACTAAAGACATAGTCCATTAAGAAGATAACTGATGTTACCTATTCTTCCACTGACTTACATGACAGATGGTGGTAAACTTTAGAACTACATCACTTTTGATTCATATAATCTTAAATATTTCACATATAGGTTTTTTTTCTTTTGGTGAAAATGAAAAGGATTTCATATTCACACATAAACAAGTAGGGACCAATAAAGAGCATTCAAGTTACCCAGTCAAAATTCAGGAAGCTCTAAAAAAATAAGAATTGAGTTTGTCAGGCCATTTTAATTTGATCTCAGTGTGCATATACATGCGTGCAAACAGTAGTTTTTTCCAGAGTCACATTTCCACAATCTAGCAATATCTGTTTTACTTCTCCTTTTATGTCTCGTCTGAGTTGTGTGTGGAACAAGAATTCTTCATAGTGTTGTTTTGGCATTCAGTCTACATCTCCTTTCCTCTGTAGTCTCCCTGCTGTAAGAAAATAACTACAGGCAGATTGAAATCTTTGACACACATTTTGCTCTAAGCAAATGTGACCTTATAGTTCTATGGCTCCATTGGCTTCTATATGTCCAAAAATAAATAATGGGCAGAATGTCTATACCTTTCCATGAAATGGAATTGTTCTACCTTTTGCTGAGGGTAAACAGAAAAACTTCATTCTAACAGAAAAACTAGTAAATGCCCATTTAGTTAGAGAAAACCAATGAACTTGAAGGATACTCTAAGCATTAACTCCTGACTAAAGTTCTATTTCAGTTGCAAAAGTTGGTCTTTTTGACAGTGTCTAAAGAGAAGAGAAATTAATATTGGATAAAGTTTTTGAAAAGTTAGTGAGCTGTAGAGATTTTTTTGACAGTCGCACAAGCATTTCTCCTTATTGAATTAGAAATGACATCAGACAACATTCTGATTTTGGAAAAAAAGTGTCCTTTTCATCCTTAAAGTAACAGTACAGGGGAAATCTGAGAATTCAGAGGAGCTGTAGAATTTTATCCTTTTCCTACTTCCTTTGCACTCACCTGTTTTTTTTCTCAAGGCATAGAAAGAGGCAAAAATTGATGCTACACTAGTGTGCTCTTTAGTATATAATTTATTGCACAAAATTACCTCACTTTAAGCAGCAAGGATTGTCATTATTATTTATTCTAATAAATAGAATAGGGTGAAGCTTCTGTCTTTCACATCTTCTTAAAGCTTTATGTCTAGTGCACTGCCTCATTACTTGAAGCCCAAACCTCTCTACATGAGAGCAGCTGCTGGAAGACACACTCCCTGGGTCAGATTGTTAGAGAAGCTTTAATCCTTTAGAACAATTTTTCAATACTGTTTACACCAGGGATTTCCTTGTACAAATCCTCTTTACACAAGACAAGAATAACACAGGAAGAAACTATTTGTCTCTGATCTCTGAAAAGAAGGAGAGCAAGTGTAAGTCCTCCAGGGGGCTTTCTATCACTTAAACTAACCAGGAGGGGATTAATCAAAGATATCTTTGCTGCGTGCCATACAGCCTGCTTCAAAGGTGCAATCACATTGATCAACGTACAACAGAGCAACACTCACAGCATCTTGTGTTTTAACTTGACGTAGAGCAGAGACTGAAATTCCCAGTTTGTTTCATCACTCCTTCTTTCCCATCAAAACAACCACAGGCTACCGAGATGCGCTAGAATCCAAAGCACATGGGTCAGGTGTTTGCATGGAACTCAGCCCTGCACTGTGGTGAAGAGAGAGCACTGAACCTTCTATAGTGATTTTATGTGCCAATTCCTTGCAAGCAAATCTAATCTCCTTTCACATGACTTTTTAAAAAATGTTTTGTATGCAAACAAGTTTCCTCCATTTATGGAAGCTTGATATCCCTGCATAACTCCATTTTTTCCAATGCCTATCTAGTGTTATTTCCATCCTACCGTGTCTGCAGACAACTGAAATACTGTAGTGGTGAAGTAACTCTATTGCCATCAATGAGCAAAACCAGCAAATTTTCAGATACAAGTCCTGTATATGTTGCAAATAGAATAATAGATGGAAAGATTATTAATAAACTTAAAAGAAATTTTCTCAGTGAAGTATTGCAAATACGTTTTTCACAAATCTCAATTTAAAAAGATAAATCCATTTTACTAAAATATTTTTAGTTTTCTAATTTTGTTGAAAGTGATTAACTTTCATTATACTTTCATTTGAAGAAAATATACCTGTTGCAAAAATGTTCCTCTCATGAAACACTTGCCCATTTTCATCATTTACCTGCACATAAATCCCAGCTTTTTCCAAAACTAGTCACAAATTTTTCAATGAAGAGCCTTGCCATTGAAACCTCTAGAGAAAAAAATGTTTTCAAAGTATTCTAGTGTCTTCTAGGTAATGTATATAAAGGGAAGGATTTTTGGGGACACAAAAAGCGTGACCTTCATTACAGGACAACCATATGCCAGTAACTACAAGTTATAGTTGGATTTTATGGACAGATCAAATCTCTGACATAATTAAGAAAAGGGGCTTTTCCATTAGCGTCTTGTAGCTTAGCCATGGCATTTTGTATCAGGCCACAGATAGCGAATCCACCCCTTTGTAATGCACTGACTGTTTAGGTATTTATACAGAAAGAAATATAAAAAGAGATGCAAGGAGAGTTCCTACCCCTACTAAACGACCTACTTAGCTGGACTGTTGGCTGTATTCCATCTTTATTTGCCTCTTGTTTGGTTTGTTTTTTCTTTTTTCCTCATTGAAAGACTTCAGACTATTCTGGTTCTATGCCAATATTGTACAAAACCAAATGTTAAGAAGAGAAAATTTTTCAGTTGGGTGGAGTTGCTTTTATATAGATAATGAAGCTATTTCTAGACTCTCAGAAGAATAAAAAGGGGAAGCTGAGAATAGCATCACCAACTTTTTTTATACTTTTTCTAAAAATTAACCTACTTCCTCTTTTTGAGATATGTCCATTTCATCTAGTGCTGGTCTTCTAAGGTGACAGAACAAACCTGGATAGAGCAACAGCTCCAGCTCAGGTTGCCAGCTCGCTTGAGATGCCATTGCTCTTTTCTGCCTCAAAGGATATTTATTGCCCAGGCAGCTAGAAAGACAAGAGGAAGAATACAAAGGCAAAGGCAGTGCTTGTTATTTAGGCTCATCAGTGTCTGTTTGATTCTCTTTGTAACAAGTCTGACATTTCTCAGTATGCCACCCCAATTTTGGGTTCTCGACAGAGCTTCTCTATGTGCTGTCTCTTGCTACCCCTTCACTTCTTGGGAAACTCCCTCTTTAAGATGTGTTTTTCTGTGACAATAGGAAGAAAATGACAAGTTGTGAAGGAAGAATAACTTAATTTTTTCTGCCTTTTAAGAACGCCTTCGTGAAGTGGAGCTGGTCTCTGCCATCTCCCTGTTCTCTGCGGTTGCCGAGCCAAACACTGGAACAGGAATAAAATCAACTGAGCTATGTCTTGAATAGAAGAAAGGAGCTGTTCAAGACCCCAGCAGAGTTAAACCCCTTGGAAAACGTGGAGAACAACTGGAGGAAGTTTAAAAGGAACTACAAGGAATGGGAAGCAACTAAAAGGGAAGACAGAAGGCAGCCTGGTTTTTGACAGTAGGTGGTTTTGAACTACTTGATTTTTAAATGGTTTTCAGTAACTCAAGCAGAGAGGCCAACTCTGAAAGTGAAGTAAAAAATTCAAGGAGTACTTCACACTTCACATAAAAATGAATCATCAGAACAATTGTTAGACAGACACAGAAAAAAGAGGTTTGCAAGAATTGTGGAGGAATTTGTACAATTTCAAGCTGTACAAAGATATCTTTCAGTTTTGAATTTAACTTGATCCTTAACATCTGACTAAATCATGAGACCATCTAGGGAAAAGCACTCAAAAAGAGGCTACTAAAAGATTCAGAACTCACCCTTGACAAAGTAATTTTTTCCAGGCCGAAGAAATTGTCTGCTAAAGCCCCTGAGCCGTGGTGTTTGCACAGGTTTGAGGTGATGGAAGATCTGAAGCACTGCAAGGATGGATACCTCAGGCATGAAGACATGTGGAGCAGTTCACAATTAAGAGCACAATGGTATTTCACAGGAGATGGAAAACTCCAGAAACTACTTTAGTGAATTATCTCAGTATGTAAGAGTTTTTAAGTGCCAACAGGAGAAGCACAGCTTACACAAAGAAGATAATGGTAAAAATTTTCGGTTCTGAAGAACCCTTCTCAGCAAAAATCAACACTGGAACAAAGTGAGATAAATGCATTGTAAATTTGAATTAATATGGAAAATATATAGATTTAAATTCTGACAGAACTTTGCAAGTCAATGCAATGAAAGAAACAAAGTCATTACAAGCACCTGAAGGTAAATGGATGGAGTTCAGTTTTTAGTACTGAATCAGTCTAAATTTAGACAAATAATCAGAGTTTAAATGGAGTGCAGATGTCTTCTCTCTGTAAAAGGCTTTCTAAATCTGTAGAATCATGTAAGGTTGTATTTTGAGAATATTCTGCTCCATCTTACTTCCTCTGACTATGATGGGAACTTTAGGTAGCTAGACACTTTACACAGATCTTTCTTTTAAGTTTTGGAAGTGGAATCACATGGAATAAATCTGAGTACAAAAAAAAATATGGAAAAAGATAGATTGGAAAAGATATATTTACTTTCTTCTTCACTATTGAGAAATGAAAATCCAGTGCAGGTGAGAAATGGGCAGGATTCAACAAGATGGAAATCCCAAATCATTAAAGAAGGCTACAAGATGCTCTCTGGTCATAGGAAAATTGCCAACAGAACTTCAGAAGCTGTCTATCTTTCTAAATTTGAATCTTGAATGGATATATTTTTCTGAAGATTGTAGAATAAGTAGAACTGGAACGAAAAAAACCCATTGGTCAGTGAAGGTGGCACATTACTTCTTAAGCAGGGCTGGAAGTTAAATTATGTAAAATGCAAATACTCTTTACTCTCTGAAAGGACAGAAGTGTTTTGAGTCATGGTTGATACCAGATCATTTTTCTGTCCTTCTTATATCTGCTGCCATCCAAGATTAATGAGGCTGTATGCTGGTCAGAAAACTGTTAATTTCTGTGATTCAAGAATATCTAGAAGAGACTAAAGAGCTCTACTTTTACTGCTAGAAATAACTCCTTGTGTCTCTCATAAAAACACTGGGATCACTTTCTATACTTACTGTAAATGTTTTCTTAATCAAAGATAAAACAGATTTTTTTTTCTTTTAAAATTCACACTCTATATCATTTGGCCAAAGCATAACTGTAGTCAGTTCAAGAGCTGCCTTCTCAAGAAAGAGAATGTTCACCTTACTAGGCTGAAAAGTGAACTGAAATGGTTGAAGACAACATCTTACACAGAGAATAGATCTACTAACACAGTATTGCTGGGACAAGGTGTTTCAAGGCCATATTTTCACTCTGAATTGTATTTAAATATTACGCAGGACTTTTGAAAAAGTAATTCCAAAGGGATATGTAAAAGTCATTCCAAAGGGATTAACAGGAAACATACAGACGTTGTATAGGAATTGCAAAATGTGAGGAAAGCACAGATATGTTTTATACTGATCTCAAGTGCATAACAGCATTGAAGGCAAAGTTAAACCTCACTGTTTGGCAAAGCACATTGGTCAAATTAAACAAAAATACAAGGCCAGAAGAACGGAAATGACTGGTCTCAGAATAAAACAAGCAGACCTGCTTGCATGGCACTGGAGAAAATACACTAACAAACAAGCCCTTGCCTGTTGCTCTCCCTTCCCCAGGACTGTAATCCTGGAAATTAAACTGCTGTGTTCATGCAAATCACTATTCTTTGACAGATGTGATAATCTGGCATAGCAATGTCAGTGGAATTACAAACATGAGTCTAAGCAGTTTGCAAGGAAATTATGGGTTCAGACATTTCATCCCTTGTCTTTATTGTCCAGAACTTTAGAAGCTGGTTACAGAACAGTAAGGAAATAACTATAACTTTTTATTAAAAAGCAGCCAGGTCACACTCTGATCTGTCAATTTACAAAACAGCAGGAGGAAATTATGGGTTGTCCCTAAAATTCCTAAGAAATTGTGAGTCTTAAAGGAATGCATTCCCTCAAATTGACCTGTTTGTGTCCTTGCCTATTTTAATGGTTGGAATACGAGTAACACCTCTGTTAGAAATTAGTTTGATACAATTTTCAGGTTTTGAAGGCCATGTCATCCAGACCACACAGAGGACCAATTGCTATGGGGAATACTGGCAATAGGAAGTAGCTTCATTGTTTTTGATGTCACTTGCTATGGTTTTTACTGAATTTTGTCAAAAATATTGTCAACTATTTAATATTGGAAGGTAATTTATTTGTCAAAACATATGACCACACAGCCTAATTTATTAGGAAAAATCCTAAGTTATTCATACAATTCCCATCCATTTTAAGTAAAAATTTCCAGTTTTTCAAATGGCAAAAGCAGTCTTTAACCTATTTTGCCAGTTCTCCTGATAATGATGTGTGCCATGTGTACCATATATATATTTAGGACTTTAGAATAAGTACAAGTTCTGTCATAAAATACACTAATACATAAACTGTATGTCCTTGTGTGTTGTATGCAGTTTTTATAGTAAACAGATGTGAAAGAAAATTTAGTCCTATACACATGCCTGGAAAAATAAAAGGTAGGAAAACCACACCCCCAAACTGGAGAGTTATGCTTCAAAAATAGCCCTGGAGGTAGAGGATGGCCTTTAGGCTGGGAGCAGTAAATGACAACAGACTGGAGTGTGATCCACAGCCCACAAGCTGGATTTGAATTTGAGCTCCTGAGTTTGCAACTGTAAAACTAACTACCCTGCTAACAACCCACAGAGACCAGATGGACCTGTAATTAATTGCAAATCCTTGTTTTTGTGCATTTCCAAGGTGTGACTGATAATACAAATTTATGCATGCGTGCAAGTACCTATCTAAATGTGTACAAACAATAATGATGTTTATTAGAAGATGGGACCATCTCTGAATTTCCATGGAGTATTTATAAAAAGATATCTCTCTCATGATTTCTTGTTCCCTCCTTGAGAGACCATATGGAGTATTAATTAGACAAAAAGTGGCACACGAGGAATATGGGTTTTGTTTCACATGCTTCTGGGGTGAATTTGCACAGCTCTCAGCAAGTTGTGTATTTGCATAGGTAGGCAGGGGGGAATAGCAATGGTTTTCAGCACAGCTAGGTCTGGATGTGGGCATCTGCTCAAAACTAGTGAGAGGGAGCAACATGGATGTGTGTCCTCATAGGAGAAGAAGCCAATTAAACCACTTGTAACACACCGAAACACAGGGAGCCACGCTGCTGCCTCGCGGGCCATGTCCCTTCTACGCATCTGCTGAATTCCGACAGCTGATCCTCAACCTGATCAGTTATAGGGAGTTATAGGGAGTGAATCATTCCCTGGAGTGCTTGTTTTTCTAGACAAACTAAAGGGAAAATTCAGGGAGATTGTGCTCCTGACTTAAGACCTTTTGGTAGGTGCTATTGGGTAAGGTGAGTATGGGCTCAAATTAATTAAGACAGAGAACTCATTCAGCTCTCACTTATGCAGTCCTACAATTTGGCCACTGGCTGAATTTTAAGAAATGCATCTGCAACTTTTCCTCCTTATGAAAACCTATAGAAAACACTGGAGTGAAAGAGGTCATTTCTAATACAAATTTCTACTAGTTCTAGTGATTTTTGAAATGAAAGACTATATAATGAATTTTATAGTAGGCTGAATTTGTATAAGAGCATATGCATTGCAATGAATGCCAGGTGCTGTTTGGCACTGTGCCGGTTTGGCCAAAATCTAGCAATATATCCTCTGAGAGAAAACCAGATTACAACCACCCTTCCCCCCCAGCCAAGTTTGGGAAAAAGGAAATTTTTCTCGAAGGAAAGTGGAAGAGCTAAAAACTATTTATTGAACAAACACACAAGAAAAAAGGATAATAATGCTAAATAATGAAATCTCTCGCTGTAGAGAGAAACCTGGGAAGATTTCAGAGTCTTTCTGTAGGTGTGGTCTCTCTCGTCCTCGGAGCTGGGTGAGGGCCCACCCCCTCGGGCCTCGGGGAAAATTCTCCTGATGTGTTCTGATGTTGTTGAGACAGTCCAGAAGAGAAGAAGGTAAAAAACCAAAGTCCCAGGAAACAAAGTTCAGCTTTTCGTCTCACGCCGGAGAGAGGGGAAAGGAAAAAAAAAACTGGCTGAAGAAGCCAGCCGGATGCTCCCCCTGTGCTACCGCAGCCAGAGCACGCAGAGGAGTGAATCTCCGTGTCCTTGAGACACTGCTTTGAAAAGTTTGCTTGGTCCTTTTTTTTCTTCCCTCTCAAGCTCAGTTTAAAGGCACAGAAAAGGCACAAAATTAAGTGTTTGGCATACAGCCGTGATAGGGGATATACATGATGGAGTCACCCCAAGACAGGCACCTAAGACTACATTTACTCTACAGTCTAAGTTGCAAAGGTTTTATATTGGAAAAGAAACAAAAAGGAAGGCAATAGGAGACTACCTCATTTTACCCCTTCCTGTAGCTGACCACAGTGCGTCTTGGCAAAGCTCCATGGTAGAAAGAGCCTAGGTAGAAAGAGAAATTCCATGTATCTGTCATAGTGGAATGATGCCACAAAGACTGATTAGAGTGGAAAGGAAAGAACCTTTCTTCTTAATGCTGAATTCCAGCTCAAGTACTCACCATGACTGTTTCTCCAGACAAGCAAGCATGTGTCTGTCCCACTCAAGCGTAGACCCTCATGCAGTAGGCAAGTCTCACCACATCCATACTGCTTGTACAATGCAACTCACTCAGCAAGAATCTCTTCTGGCTCCTTTTGCTAAGAAGAGAACTTGATTTGCAACATATATGCAGTGTAGATGACTTGGAGATTGGTGCCATAGCGTGAAAGAGGTGCTGAACCCATCTGACAGTATAGATGCACACTGTGAAATCAGTGAGCTTTTGTTACATTTCTTTTTCCCAATATAAACTCCACAGATTTTCATTTTCAGAAGTGTTCATTTTTTTTCCATAGCTGTAACAGCAGCAGTATGAATCTGTGCATTCATTACCTACATACAGCAGCTTGACTTTTTTACAGTGACTCACTGAAGCCTGAGGTCACTGAGTGGGAAGGTTTCAAAGACCTGCTAAGGAAGCACAGTCCCTGTCAGGAATTTTTGATATAGGTTATCTCTACCTTGTGCAGCTGAGTTACTGACAAAGCGATTTCACAGGAGATCTTTATATATATTTAAAAGGTGATTCACTCAGCCTTGGAGACAACAGACATTGAAGGCAGTTGACTGCAACACTGGAAAAATCACTTTATGGTACTAAATACTTTTTTCCTAACTGACAGAATCATTATTTTTTGTGTGCACTGTAGTTCCTTTGTGCCATATGAGCACTCATTATCCAATACTTACTAAGGTTAAAATCTCTGCTGGATGACACAGGGAAGCTTGAGCAGCAGGGTAACAATTAACAGACCTCAAAAGGTTTTGAGGTTTCATCTGGATAAATGCAGATGGATTTGAAGGTGGTTCAGCTAAAATGTCTCTCCCCCTTCAACCCGTCCTGTTTTTTCTTTCTCCCCTTCTCACTTTTTTTTTTCTTTAACTCAAAATGATTTTGTTTCAGAATCAGGCAGCAGATCTAACAATTCCAGATTTTTACTCGCTGTGTTGCCAACTTTTTGACTTCAATTTAATAGTTCAGTGGTAGAACCCACGTCTTGATGTTTTATTTCTGTTTCCTATCCAGATAGCTTCATTTTTCCCTAGCTATAATAGAAGCAGTATGAATCATTACCTTCCTACCAGCAACCTGGCTTTGGAAGGCTTTCACTTTTCGTTCATATCTGCTTTGAAATCAACGAATGATCCGAACTGCTTCTCCCTCTCTCTCTTCTTCTTTTTTTTTTAGAGGACATCAGTGACTTGGAGACAGAGATATTAAGGAATTCACTGAAGAACTTTAATTCATGGTATATCAAATACTACATGATGATGTTTTAGTACTGTTGAATCTCTGGGTGTCATTAGGCATTGTTCTGGCTGAACTCTGCTGGTCTTGTGGGTTCCATTTGTAATGTTTGGCTTTGTGAAAAACTGTATAACCCAGTCAGACCAATCTTCCAGATGGACAAAAATGCTGCTTTCAAATTGTCAGGCTCAGGTCTTGTGCAGTTCACCTGACAAAAAATGTCAGGTCTTTGGGCTGTCACTTCTCTGTCATATTGAGTCAGAAATCATGGGCAAAGATATTTCTAAATTTCTGTGTTTGGAGTTCAGCTGCTTACTCTGAACCTCTGGGTCTGGAGTAGCCTGGAACTGTGGTCTGACAGTTTTAATTTTTCATTACAAATTCAGCAAAGGTGAGAAGGTGTTGCTCCAAACTGAAGTGAAACTAACTACCAACTTTGCAAATCCTTGTATGTTGTATTGACCCACTCTTCATACCATTTATTTAAATAAACAATATAAATCTTAACTGTAAATCTAATCCAATCTTAACTTCAGCTAATCCAATGATGAAAAAGCAATAGAAATCAGCTTCAAACGGGTTATCATTACATTTATTAGGAAAAAACTTTTTGTTGTACAGATATTTTTGTCTAGGAAGATGGATATTCTATACTAGCATAACACACCTTTATATTCAACATGAAAATCTAATGGGAAGCAGTTTTGTCTGGTAGAAGTTATACCGGCATAACTATTAAAAATCCTTTTTTTCAGATAGCTTCCCAAGCTCCCTTTGACAAGCTAAGTCATGTTCCCCCAAGTGGATATTGCTATTTGATAAGATTTTATTTCTATCTAAAACTGGCCCCTAGGAGTTGGATGGTACAATGCTAACTTGGCCTGTTTGTCAGAGCATATAAATACATGCATGGTCTATACTGGACAAACTGTTAAAGAGGCAGAGGGCACTGCAACAGGAGCAATATCTTTAGTGATAAAATTGGGAACAATGTGATAGAATGTGCTTATTCCACCTGCAGTTGTAAAGATTTGTTCACTTTCCAGCTTGGTTTCCCTGTTCTCACTATCACAATGCCACACAGCAGTGTTATGGCAAAGTACTGCAAGGGACTCAGGAGAGGGATGTGTCTGAGCACCCTGTTCCTTGGGCTGGCAAGAGTCAAATCACGGTGAAAAGTGTGGTCATTGTTAAGCTTAAAATAAAAAAAAAATCTGTTGATGTTGTTCAACAGATTTAAGAATCCCAGTTCAAGAGCTGGATTTCTCTTACATGTCATGGGAACAATCCTGAAGAACTCTGCTAACTGAGTGGTCATTAATTGGATTCCTGTTTCTGACATTATCTATGAAACATTGATAGATTCAGAAATCTACATGTGAGAAGTTTTTTCCTCTGAGCAACTGTATTGATATTTATGGTTCATCTCTTTTGCTTTTGGAGACAAGGCCAACACCAGATGTCATGATTAAGTTAAAATGATCACCAGGTCATGAGGACTGTTAGTCTCACTGGTGGAGTTAAGGAACAGTGAAGATGCTGTATGCCTTATACACCTTTGTGCAGTGTCTGTCTGAATAACCTCTCCATTCTTCTTGGTTTATGAGGGCTATGGTAGGATGCAAACAGTGTTAAAATATATTTTTTAATAAAAAATGAACATTGCAGTTACATGCATGGCATATAGAATTTGCTGGCATTTGTTTCCTACTTGAAAATAAGTGTTGGCTGTTTCCGTCATTGCTGGAGAGCTTAATTACTTCTGGCTGTAGTTTTAGTTGTAGGGTCCACATAGAGCCTTTTCATTTGAGAGTGGCATAATCCTCAGTTCATCATTACTGTGTGGATGTACTGGCAGAGCTATGTTGCCTCCACACCTTGCTAAAGCAAAGCTTAACTTGACCTGTCTGAGGATTGTCTTTGGCGGGTTCCCCGGCAGCAGCTTCACTCTCAGAGTTCTGCCTTAACACACTGCAATTTGCTGAAGTGGTTCAAAAAATGAAAGAACTCAATTTTTGGACAGCTGACTGAGCTCACTGAGGTGGTTCACATGCACCTGCCACAAGGTGCCTGTACCTCTCTCTGCTCAAAGCTACGGTCTCCTAAACAAGGATGGTAAAATAAATTTGTGGCTCTGCACAGACAAAAAGTCACAGTCTGTACCAGAAGGAGATCCAATTTACTCAACAGCTAAATCTAGTTCACTGGAAGATGGACTGAGGCAGAAGAGCTACACGGGCAAAATTCCTCTGCTGCTTTCCAAAACCTCTGACACAGGGGAGACCTGGGTCTGGAAAGATGATCCAGAAATTGAGACACAGCATGCTCAGAGATGTTTGTTATCAGTTTTGACTGTCTACAGTGATAAAACATCCTTTCAAAGATAAAAAACCCAAACCCTTAATGAAGACCTCCAAAAGCATGAGGACAAATGTGGAGGACAACACAAGAAATTAGATTTTTCCTGTATTATTTTATAATTATGTAATAAATAAACTGTCCATCATATCTATCCATTGAAAATAAAGGGGGAGAAGGAATTTACCCATTTTATTGATGATCATTTTGGCCCAGTCACATATGTGCATATCATGAATGAACAGGAATATAACTGAAGATGCAAGATGTTGTCTAGTTTATCTCACTTCTGATTTGAACAGCAGAGAACTCACCTATATCTCATATCCCAAACCAAAAACAAAATTAATGAGTTTGCCCACTTTTTTCCTTATTATTACCATTAAAATTAAAAACAGGGTGTGACTCTGAGAGCAGGAATTATCTAGATTGTAATCTATTTGACCTGAAGGCTGTCTTCCTGTCATGTGCTAGTCTATGTTTGCTATGTTTTAGAAAACAAAAATCCTGATCATGTAATGGTGACTCTGAGGGCTGACTAGAACACAGATAAATAGTACTAATGGAAGTTGAAAACAGATGCACAATTCAGTGAAGACCCAAAATAGAACTGAAACAGGGAAACAGCTACCTTCAGTTTCTATTTGACAGTTCTGTTTCCAAATTTTCAGAGTAAAATTTGAGGTAATGCATATGGCCTGAAAATGGCAGAAGTTTTCTTGTAAGGATGATGTTAAAGAAAAAGCGATCATGAAAAATAGCCTACTCACTTTGGAGAGGCTAACCTTAATGCAAATAATGTACATGCAAATATTTGTCCATGTAGAACCTCATGCGGTTTAACAAGACCAAGTGAAAGATGCTGCACCCAGATTGGGGCAAACCCTGGTATTGACACAGGCTGGGGATGAAGAATTTGAAAACAGCCCTCCCCAGAAGGACTTGGGGGTGCTGGTGGACATGCTCATGGACAGGAGCCAGCCATGGACACTCACAGCCCAGAAAAACAAACGTGTCCTTGTCTGCACCCAAACCACTGTGGGCAACAGGTCAAGGGAGGGGATTCTGCCCCCCTGCTCTGCTCTGGTGAGACCCTGCTACGAATATTGCATCCAGCTTTGGGGTGCCCAGCACAAGAAGGACATAGACCTTGGAGAGTGTCCAGGGGAGAGCAGCCAAGATGACTAGAAGGATGGAGCACTTTTCCTATGAGAAAAGTCTGAGACAACTGATTTTTTCAGACTGAAGAAGAGGAGGCTTCAGGGTGGCCTAATTGTAGCCTTCCACTACCTGAAGGCAGAGAGGGACTTTTTTACAAAGGCATGTGGTGACAGGACAAGGGGGAATGGATTCAAACTGAAAAAGAGTAGGGTTAGATTAGATATAAAGAAGAAATTCTTTGTTGTGAGGGTGCTGAGCACTGGAATGAATAGGTTGCCAAGGGAAGCTGTGGATGCCCCATTCCTGTCAGTCTTCAAGGCCGGGTTGGATGGGGCTTGGAACAACCTGGTCTAGTGAAAGGTGTCCCTGTACATGGCAGGGGAGTTTGAACAAGAAGATCTTTAAGGTTCCTTCCAACACAAACCCTTCTATGATTCAATGACTCTATGATTTTATGGTTCTACACGTGCTTGACACAGTAAACAGAAATCAAGCACTAGTGACTGAAACACAAATATTCAGATAGAATTAATGAGAGAGATGGTAACTGTTTTGATCATGCTATTAGTTAGTTATTCAGAAAATGATGAAGGCATATGCTGTGTGTGTAGTAAGCCACTTATTCTAAGATACAAAGCAGGTAATGGACTAACATCCATCTTAAATCACTTTCAGTGAAATAAACTTAATTCAGTTTTTGCTTGGGGGGCAATGACATCCCACCTAAACACAACCCTGTATGTTTTTCTTTTCCATTAAGATGCTATTGTTGTATTGGAAGAAAAATTATTCAGCAAAGTTTTATTTTAATTAATGCAATTATTTTTATTTTCTTTAGAATATGAAAAACTGTGCTAATAATTCCACACTTAATACAGTGAAAATTCATTTTACTCCCATGGAATGATAGATGTGATATATTGGTGTTAACTGGTAGACTTGCTGATCTTCACAATTAAGTCTTGACTGTTTTGTTTTGAGATGGTTTATGACAATTTAGAATTTAGGTTTGTGGAGTGTTGTTTGTTTGTTTGGTTTGTTTGGATTTGTTTGTTTTTTTTTTTTCCTGGGGAGATATGAATAAAGAGATAACAGAGAACTAGATCCATTACTGTTCTAACATCTTGAAGGTTTATGGCAACTTAGCCAAAATGGAACACTGTAAGGCATAGTTAATGCTTTCCTAAAAAAACATTTCTTAAAAAATTGGATCTTCAAAGTATTAATTCTTGGTGTAATGACCTGGATAATGCCCTGTGGTGCTGTCCGGAAAAACTACAGGGAGAAAAATGCCCTCCTACCTAGTGCTTCCACCAAAAAGCCTATTCCTGCCTTCTTTGAGAAGATTCCTGCTCCCTTACAGGCCATCCTTCTCGGGATGTGTCCTCCTTCCTCTAAAGCCCTCCCAAGGTGAACTTTGGGGAATGGTCTTGCACCCTTGAGGAGCTGGAGGTGTAAAGACATTGCTTGCTGTTACTTTGGTAGCTATTTGGGTTTGGCTTTAAGATACCCAAGGGTGGCCACATGACAGAATCTGTCCCCGAAGAGAACTTTTCAAATTCTTATTTTATTAAGAATTCCTATCTGGAGTTCCTCTGCACTTTGCACTTTTCCATGCTGGAGTCCTCTCAGATTTCTACTGACCTATTTTCAGTTTATGAATTACTTGCAAATCCCTTTGAAATTAATTATTTACCTTCAAACCTTAGGTTTGTCTGTTACCTGATATTTTCTTTCAACTGGTATATTTTCATGGAAAAAAATGCTTTATTTGCAATGACAGAAGCAGAGTTTTACAGAATTCACTGTATTGCCATGGGAACGAATGAGTTCCTTCTGAATCATCATGGCCAAACTAACTCAGATGAAATAGGAACAAGCCCTAACCTTTGCCCATTCTTCAAACATACGTCAAAACTGATACGGTCTGAATGTTCAAAAAATTGAGGAGGTCCCTGAGATACATAGGTGGATTTCTAAAGCTATTTATATTATTGGAAAAGCAAAGAGGCTCCTGCTGATTTATCCGTACCCTTTCACACTTAACCGCTTGAAAAATATGTGACTTTCAGGCTGCAAAGAACAATTAAGAACTTACTGAAAAAGCTGTGAAGAAAGGATATTCTTTTAGAAAATCATTCTAAATTTCCTTTCATACTTCTTTCCTTTTAGGATTTTCCAACACATTTTAATGTTTCTAATAAAAAAAATCATAATTTTTATCACTGTCACAAAAATGCATTTTCCTTATTATCTGTAGATCCATTAGAATCTGAGATGCCTGGCACTTTTTTTGTGCCTATTTTTACAATTCAGATTTTGGCAAAAGACAGCAAAATGTTGAGAACTTTGTGTGGGAGAAAGTATAACGAAGAAAAGAGGAGGAATCAATAAAATGTATTTCATTTTATGAATGAATGAAAGATGAAAATTTGAAATAAAAATGCTCCAGTTTTTAAAAATCAAAATTAAAATTAGAAGATGATTTTTTCCTTATTTTTTCTGACATTGTCTTCAAAGGTAAAGATGTTCATCTCTGGTGTTTTGAAATTAAAAGTGCTATTTTATGACCAAACATATATTTCACTAGGAAGATTTTGATATGCCTTCTTTATGACTTTTTTTTTCCTGGTTTTATTGAGTTTTGTACCTTGAAAGGATTCATTCTCCATCAATCATTAAAGTGAGTCTATAATCAAACCTACAGTAAATTATAGTCTTAATTTCTGTATTCACTAATACAGAGTTTAAAGTGTTCACTTCAGCACAGACAACGGAAAATCTGAAGATTCCTGGCCTGCACAACTAGGTTTGGGGACTTGAAGGAATCTGGTTCCACAGTGGGAGAGTGGATGAAGTGGGGTCTCGGATGAAGCACAGCTAGGTTCTGCCTCCATGCAGTTGCTTCATGCATCCTTCAGGGTGGTAGAAATTCAGTCTAGTTGGAATTTAAACATTTGAATCTTTTTGCTGACGTTGACATGAATTTTGCCTTTAAGCAAAATGTTAGGAAACTAACCTTAATATTTCTATGCCCTGTTTTAGCAGTGCACCTACATTGAAATAAAAAAAGTAAAATTCATTACAATTAACACACACTTGCAAAGGATTGGTAACTCATATAATTAAAAGTAACTGTATAATTATATATATTTCTGTAATAAGGGTAGTTTTGTCAAAATTTTTAATAACTTCTCTGGATAAAACCCACTTTTTTGTATATACAGTTATTTTGCCTCCCATGAGAGATATATCAACCAAGTCAGAAGACAGTGGGAAATATTGAGCATAGGCATGATTTTGAAAAATGCTGGCAGTGCTCACAATTTTCACATCAGCTTAATGCTTAAAGACTACTCAAAATTCAGAGACTAGACTTCAGTGGCTTACTCAGAGTGTAGATTTTCAGCCCTCTGTTGAAGCAGCACACAACTAAGGGCGTGGGGGAGTATGTAAGAGTTAAATTCAACATCCTTGGCTGGGGATTCCCTGATTTTAATCCCCTAATCCCAGAAATGTTTTCCACTTTGGCCAACGTAATTTATTATAAAATCAATTCAGCATACAGTGGAAACCAGAAATTCCCCCATATGATGTAAGGTACCACAGAAATTATAGAGAAGCTGAGCTCTATTGCCTGCACTTATAACTGCATTTGTGAGAAATCCAATCCTATGTGGATTTGTTAGGCATGTGCAGAAGATTAAACTCTTGCTGTGAATTTAAGAGAGAGATGCCTGGCTTCTGAGATCCAGGATCATGAGCAAGGAGCAAATTCACCTGGTCCAGGACATATCTGGACATGCTCAGAAGGGAAATGATTGGTGCAAAACTGATATTATCAAGAAAGGAGAGTGAATTTAGTGGCAGTTAAGGTCTTTCCTCCTTCCTTTCTCCCTTCTTTCGTTGATCATCTTTGTGGCTCTTTCTTGGACTCTCTTCAGGATGTCTATGCCTCTCTCCCAGAACTGAACACAATACTTGAGGTGTGGCCTCACCAGTGCTGAGTAGAGGGAAAGAATCACCTCCCTCAACTTGCTGGCAATATTTTGCCTAATATAACCCAGGATATGTTTAACCTTCTCTGTGGCAAGGGTAAGTTACTGTCTTATGTTCAGCTTGGTGTCCACAAGGACTCCCAGGTTCTGGTACTTTTGCTTCTAATTGTAGTCAGCCTCTTGGTTTGGAATTCCCAGATTCTGGAAGGCCACTTTGTTTCTGTGTTGTTTTTTCTACGGTATTTTGTATTTTGCCATGTTCTGATTTTTCAGACTTCTCTCAGCCATGCTTCTCATTTGCATAATAAGTATGGTTAATCAAGCAAGCAACAGCCAGGTGCACTCCAGGTCAGTTAAGAACATGGACCTGAACAAATCCAACACATACGAAACAGTTGGAGCAGCATCTTGCACTATTTACTCCAACTGTGGTATCCAAGTTATTAATGAAAATATCTACAAAAAGGAAGGAACACAGCTTTGTTAAACAAAGATTTTTTTGTAAATATGCCAGAGAGTAACTGCTAAAAACTCTCATCTTTCTACTACCATTAGACCTCAAGGTGCATTGAATGTATCCATGTCACATATGCCTTTAGGAACAAAGGATAACTGGCAACAGGATCATTTCTCTCCTTTCTGGTTCTCAGTCTATACATTCACTCAGTGGTTCAACTGAAAGAGAGAACATCATCCACTTCTGATTGCAGCCATTTCTGATGTAGTTCTTCTGGGTTGGGACCTGAACTGGACAAAGTTTCCATGAAGAAAATGACTAGCTAAAATATTTAGTTATTGATATTTACCTCAGAAGAAACACACTCACCATTACTGTGTTCTCAGAGAATTGAAGCAACACCTAAATACTCATCTCTACTGGCAGAGTAAGAAATGGTGGCCCATGGACTCAAAAGGGCAACCTTGAAGACCTACCTCCAAGAAGCATTAATCCTTTACTCAGAGCTGGAATATCGTAAGGCTTGTCTAGTGGAGTGCAGTGAGAGAAAACTTTTAATTTGAGGCTGATCAAGAGCTTGGCCAGGTGGAGAAGAAGGTAAGCAGTTGAACTGGCTGTAACTGAGTTCCCATCACGGAGTTAATTTCTTCACTTGGATTCTTTTTTCCCCTTACATCATAAAAATGTAACTATATAGGAAGTCTGTTATGAAAAAATATATTCAGAAATAATTCAGCTTGGGTCAATATAAAAGGATTATTTTCATAAAACAGAAGTAGTTTGATTTTGGCTTTTATTATAGTTTGGTTTTTTTAATTTATAAAGGAAGGAAAAATAAATAGTTTTAAATGAAATCTTGTAAACTTCAGTGACTCAGTTCTTGTTATTTTAAATGGTTTATATTTTTTTCTGTATGCTTGCTTCAATAATAACATTCCTTTGGCTTGCTTAGATTCCACTGAACCAGTAATGTAAAAATGCCCCTTCAAAAAATTATTGACCACATTCTCAAAAAATGGAAAGATACACTAGTTTGAAAGCAAACCAGTGAGAGATTCCAAATCAGAACTACAATTTAATAGGAAAATGAAAATAAATGCAATAGTACAGAAGCACTGACAGAGTCAGAGTACAACCTGACACCCTGTTGGGCAGGGTGGTGGTAGCAGCCCAATTAAATGGTGGCTGCAATCCTGTTGAAGTGGTAGATGTGGTTCTGCTGAAGCAGTGATCCTGTAGAAGGAGCCGGTCTTCCTCTGAAGGTCCAGCAGTGGTTATGAAACTCTCGTCCTCTGGGAATCCAGTAGGTAAGGGCTGCCTGTGGTGTTCCAAACCTCAGATTATATGCAGGTAGGAATGCTTGGTTCCTCCCCCTGNTAGAGGGAAAGAATCACCTCCCTCAACTTGCTGGCAATATTTTGCCTAATATAACCCAGGATATGTTTAACCTTCTCTGTGGCAAGGGTAAGTTACTGTCTTATGTTCAGCTTGGTGTCCACAAGGACTCCCAGGTTCTGGTACTTTTGCTTCTAATTGTAGTCAGCCTCTTGGTTTGGAATTCCCAGATTCTGGAAGGCCACTTTGTTTCTGTGTTGTTTTTTCTATGGTATTTTGTATTTTGCCATGTTCTGATTTTTCAGACTTCTCTCAGCCATGCTTCTCATTTGCATAATAAGTATGGTTAATCAAGCAAGCAACAGCCAGGTGCACTCCAGGTCAGTTAAGAACATGGACCTGAACAAATCCAACACATACGAAACAGTTGGAGCAGCATCTTGCACTATTTACTCCAACTGTGGTATCCAAGTTATTAATGAAAATATCTACAAAAAGGAAGGAACACAGCTTTGTTAAACAAAGATTTTTTTGTAAATATGCCAGAGAGTAACTGCTAAAAACTCTCATCTTTCTACTACCATTAGACCTCAAGGTGCATTGAATGTATCCATGTCACATATGCCTTTAGGAACAAAGGATAACTGGCAACAGGATCATTTGTCTCCTTTCTGGTTCTCAGTCTATACATTCACTCAGTGGTTCAACTGAAAGAGAGAACATCATCCACTTCTGATTGCAGCCATTTCTGATGTAGTTCTTCTGGGTTGGGACCTGAACTGGACAAAGTTTCCATGAAGAAAATGACTAGCTAAAATATTTAGTTATTGATATTTACCTCAGAAGAAACACACTCACCATTACTGTGTTCTCAGAGAATTGAAGCAACACCTAAATACTCATCTCTACTGGCAGAGTAAGAAATGGTGGCCCATGGACTCAAAAGGGCAACCTTGAAGACCTACCTCCAAGAAGCATTAATCCTTTACTCAGAGCTGGAATATCGTAAGGCTTGTCTAGTGGAGTGCAGTGAGAGAAAACTTTTAATTTGAGGCTGATCAAGAGCTTGGCCAGGTGGAGAAGAAGGTAAGCAGTTGAACTGGCTGTAACTGAGTTCCCATCACGGAGTTAATTTCTTCACTTGGATTCTTTTTTCCCCTTACATCATAAAAATGTAACTATATAGGAAGTCTGTTATGAAAAAATATATTCAGAAATAATTCAGCTTGGGTCAATATAAAAGGATTATTTTCATAAAACAGAAGTAGTTTGATTTTGGCTTTTATTATAGTTTGGTTTTTTTAATTTATAAAGGAAGGAAAAATAAATAGTTTTAAATGAAATCTTGTAAACTTCAGTGACTCAGTTCTTGTTATTTTAAATGGTTTATATTTTTTTCTGTATGCTTGCTTCAATAATAACATTCCTTTGGCTTGCTTAGATTCCACTGAACCAGTAATGTAAAAATGCCCCTTCAAAAAATTATTGACCACATTCTCAAAAAATGGAAAGATACACTAGTTTGAAAGCAAACCAGTGAGAGATTCCAAATCAGAACTACAATTTAATAGGAAAATGAAAATAAATGCAATAGTACAGAAGCACTGACAGAGTCAGAGTACAACCTGACACCCTGTTGGGCAGGGTGGTGGTAGCAGCCCAATTAAATGGTGGCTGCAATCCTGTTGAAGTGGTAGATGTGGTTCTGCTGAAGCAGTGATCCTGTAGAAGGAGCCGGTCTTCCTCTGAAGGTCCAGCAGTGGTTATGAAACTCTCGTCCTCTGGGAATCCAGTAGGTAAGGGCTGCCTGTGGTGTTCCAAACCTCAGATTATATGCAGGTAGGAATGCTTGGTTCCTCCCCCTGGGCGGAGCATCTCATAATGGATGATGTAATTTTATGAGTCATGTGGTGAGGCCTTGATGGCCCATTAGCAGAGATAGCACCCCAGAAGGACTTATCAGGGATGAGTCACAGAGAGGATAAAGAACACTGCCTCACTTATCTTAACAGCTTACATAAACGGTAATAGAATGCATACCTTTTGGTTATATCTTACATTGTAACCTAAGACAACATATTTTCACCTTTGATCTCTGATGGAGTTCAGCAATTAGCTATCTTAAGACCCCACCGAAAAAAATATAAGTTTATGAAAACCCTCTTAATTCATACTTTGATACATATCTTAAGACTTGTTTTGTTCAGCCTGGAGAAGAGGATATTGAGGGTAGACCTCATTGCACTCTTCAACATCCCAAGAGGGGAGGTGGAGTTGCAGGTACTGATCTCTTCACTCTCATGGCCAGTGACAGGAATCAAGAAAATGGCATGAAACTGAGTCGGGGAGGTTTAGGTTGGATATCAGGGAAAGGTTCTTCACCCAGAGGGTGGTTGGGCACTGAAACAGGCTGCCCAGGGAAGTGGTCACAGCCCCAGGCCTGACAGAGTTTAAAAGCATTTGGAAAACACTCTTTGGCACATGGTGTGACTTGTGGGATGTCCTGCACAGTTGGACTTGATGATCCTGATGGGTCCCTTCCAACTCAGCATAATCTGTGATTCTTTGTTTCTCACATGTCAAGTTCTATCTAGGTAGAACCTATTCTATCACATTCAAATAATTTCCAGTTCAAAAGGATACATGTAAGCAGACAAAAAAAAATTTACTTGATTGTTTCTTGTTTAACATAAGCCCTGATAGACCCAGCTGCTCCCTCCAAAGCTGTTTCAGCTGCAGGAGAGACGATAAAAATATCGGAAATCGTACAAAGAGATCTTTTCCCTTCTTTTATATTTGTAACATCTGAAATTTGAAATTAGAAACTTGGAGTTTGGAAAACTAGAAAAGCAGGCAGCTTTGCGACACACTGATTTTTCTTGATTGACATTGTTAGACACATTACCATCTTTCTGTGCTTTTGCTGAAAACTTGTTTTTTTTAATGCTGAACAATAGCTTGTATTGATTAGTTCTAATTTATAGAAGGATATTCCAGAGACCTTGTCAATTGTCTGTATTGCAAAATTCTTAGCTCATCTGTCATCTAGAAAAAGCCTTATTTTGTCTTAAGTAGTCAAACTGAATAGGTGTCATAATTGAAATCACTTCTTCCATGGGATAGATGCTTAAAGGAAAAGCTATATTGAGTGCTTCTGTATGACACAAAGCTCAAAGGTCAAGTCCTTATTCAAACCTGTAGTAAACAAAATATCTTTCAATTTTAATGCCTGGAAATTATCAAATATAAAAGTACATATGTTCACAAGTCTTCAAAATAATTTTTCGACACACAATCATGTACCAACATTGAATATTAGGATTAAATCTCTCTAGTCTGTATCATTCCTACTTATGCTTTCTCCTAATTTGTACGCTGATTTGCCTTTGACACGTCTTCAATTCTGCTATGGTTGTGATCTTCCAGCAATATTTTCTTTCCCTCTACCCCTTCTCTTTGTCCATGTCCATGTTTCAGTTTTCCTCCCTGCATGTTGATCTCAGCACCAATGCTGATGGTCTGTAGACAGAAAATTCTTGTATTTCATTTTCTGAGTTCTTTTGTCTCGATTTATTGATTCATCTTCACCATTCACTGAACGACCTGTTCACATGATTTGTTTTGTAGCATATACTGTAACACACTCAGATATATTTGTCATAAATAATCTCTGAAATACCACTACATGCATCTGAAAAGCAGAGAATGACCTAACTGTGACTGTGCAAATGGAGTGGTGGAATACTAAAAGTGGGACTGCTAAACAGCTGGACAACACCTTAATAAGCTGGATGTCTGCAGTCCTCCACAAGGCTAATGATCTGCAGCTGAGTGGTGTCACCTTATGATGTGCGTACTACAAAATGCCTTACAGGTGAACTGTGTGTATATAGCAATGATTTAGTTTAATNTCTTACATTGTAACCTAAGACAACATATTTTCACCTTTGATCTCTGATGGAGTTCAGCAATTAGCTATCTTAAGACCCCACCGAAAAAAATATAAGTTTATGAAAACCCTCTTAATTCATACTTTGATACATATCTTAAGACTTGTTTTGTTCAGCCTGGAGAAGAGGATATTGAGGGTAGACCTCATTGCACTCTTCAACATCCCAAGAGGGGAGGTGGAGTTGCAGGTACTGATCTCTTCACTCTCATGGCCAGTGACAGGAATCAAGAAAATGGCATGAAACTGAGTCGGGGAGGTTTAGGTTGGATATCAGGGAAAGGTTCTTCACCCAGAGGGTGGTTGGGCACTGAAACAGGCTGCCCAGGGAAGTGGTCACAGCCCCA